>BGPR01033950.1:0-16719 GCA_013235015.1 Araneus ventricosus
TGACGTGCTGATTGTTGTTGTTATTAAATTTAACCTTCGTCTGACGTACTGATTGTTGTTGTTATTAAATTTAACCTTCGTCCGACGTGCTGATTGTTGTTGTTATTAAATTTAACCTTTGTCTGACGTGCTGATTCATGTTGTTATTAAGTACATCAATATGAATCGAATTCATTGAATGTTTCTTCACTATTCTTTTGACAAAAGAAATAAGTTCAAAGTTCTTCAATGGAGTCCATTGCGCCTTTAAAGGAAGGTGGAATAACTTCATAATCGCTTAAATTAGCATTAGGCAGTTTGTGTTTTATTAATTCATCAATTATGAATAATTTCAAAGTTATGGTATCTTTATCACAGTTCACATACTATAATGGAGAAAATTTTCACATTTAAGAACGAGGGAAACAACGTATAACCGAAGCTTTCCGTCGTATGAACGAAATACTTTATCATTACAATGAATACGAATGAAACGGGACTGTGATGAAACGACGTATGAATGTAAATGACGCATGAAAACGATGTTCTACTGTATACCTAAATTCTAACCAAAAGAACAGGATATAAATAAATTAAAAATTACAGATAATCACATTTAGTCTTTCTTTCACTGGGATCAGTTAAACAACGCAACAACAAGTGTGCATCGCTAAGATGTTACAATGTGTTAGCATCGCAACCGTATGTTAGTTTTTTGGTGTGAGTTAATTCGTGTCGTTTCCAACCTTTTGACCCATCTCGAAAACATATTTTCTTGTTCATACTCGGTCAGGATTAATAAAATGTTTCAAGATCTCCATTTCGATTAGAATTCCAAAAATCGTGCCTTGACAAGTTTCTACACCAACGGATAAGGTGCTTTAATTAACATCTGTACTTAGGCATAACAGCACCTAATGTTTACATAAATATAACACACATTTTAAACATTAACCGATCATCATCGAAGGCCGCAAAAAGCTTTATCCTAATGAAAAAATATCAATTTCAAATACAATACCGATTTCTGGCATTTTTAATGTGTTAGTATCGGAGCCATGTATTACGTTCTTTTGTGTCGTTAACATTTTCACCCTTCTAGAAAACATATTTTATTTTGATATTCAGATTAGATGAGGATGAAAAAATATTTTATGAGCTCGAGTCCGATTAGAATTCCAAAAATCGTGCATCGACAAGTTCCTACACCAATGGATAAGGTGCTTTAATTAACATTTGTACTTAGGCAAAACTGCACTTAATGTTTACAGAATTATAACACACATTCTAACAATAACCGATTATCAACGAAGGCCGCAGAGGGCTTTATGTTAATGAAAAATATCAATTTCCAATAAAATACCAATTTCTGGCATTTTTAATGTGCTAGTATCGGCGACTCGGAGGGACAACCGCCCCCCCCCCCACACACTTTTTGAGGGAAAAAATTAAAATTTTATTTTATTTTATCAGTCCAAACTAGGATTTATAAAAAAGCAACTGTGCCTAGGAAAGTTACATAAGTGATCACTGGTGCTTGATTTTTAATCAACCCTCTGACATTCGCGAGAATTTAAAGCCGAATGTTTTGAAATGCCTCTGAGGAGAAGCGCGGGAATTACTACCAATGTTACCTGCCAGCCCCTGCGTTAAAACGTTTTCTTACCTCTTAATGACCACTGGTCATATGAGTGTTAAGAACGTCTTTGTTCAATGAGTATGATTGATCACCGCGACATTTGTTAAAGGGAAAATAGAAGGGATTTTGAAATTATCTGTCTCTTTTCCAGGTGGCTATGTATTCATCAGTGGAATTGTGTACATGTACACTTGTTTTGAAAGCGTTGCAAATAAAGTAATCTCCATAGTGAGCGTCTTCTTTCATCTTGAAATCTTTTTGAAGGTTCGAAGTGAGCCATAAATTACAAGACCGATTTTTTTTGTACCCCGTTGGCTAATGAGCTGCGAAGGGGGCCTCTTTGTGGTTTATCCGCTCACGGTAGATGTTAATGTGTTTTTTCGTGGGAACAAGAATTATTCATCGTTATTTGAGAAATCCAATACTGTTGTACACTTGGGAATGTTGGGCATTGAAAAAAAAAAAATGGACTGAACTTGGATGATTGTGTGAAGTTTACTCTAGGCAAAAGCAAAGGCGCTTAACGTTATTTTAAAACGGTTCTACTCTAGGCAAAAGCAAAGGCGCTTAATATTATTTTAAAACGGTTAGACTAAACTTATGAATTTGAGAAGCTTGTTTTCTACCTACTTACTTAATGTAACATAATAAAATTCATTGCTTTGAATATCTGTTTAAATAATGTTATTTAGCACAAGCAATCTAACTAAATATATTTGATTTTTCCTAATATTTTGCTTTAATGGTTGGATTTTAGTAAATTATCACTTTTTTGTATTAATTTAAACAAACCATACTTTTTAATGAGGTTATCACCGACCATTCGGGAATTCTTAAACCTTTATCTACTGATGGTACTTTAAAGTACTGCTTTAATCACGTTCATACCTTCGCAATATGGTCGTTTTTCCTGACAGTATTCACAAGAACACGGAGAATTGAGTTTCAATAACAAGCAGTAAATGTCAGCTGAAGGCAGAAAGTAAAATTTTTCAATTATTAATTAAATTAATCAAGTAATTTTAATTAATTAAAAAAGTGTTTTCCTCATTCCCAGGGTTATTCTACATACAAAATTATCTAATGATTAAAAAACAAAATTAAAAAGTTGCTAGTAGGTAAATTCAGTAAATAAAGGGTTAAAATATTTCGGTTTAATTGTAATACATATTAAATTGTTCCTTTGGAGAAGGATTGGATTCAGAGATTGGATACAGGGTGGTCATAAATTATTGGCCTATTTAAAAATTATTAATAAAAAAACTAATAATTTTACACTTTTTTTGGTGTGTAAATCAGAGCGCATTTTAAAAAGTTATTTTTTTCCCAGATAGGTAAAGCGCCGTTATGGTGGTCTAGGTGGTCTTAAATTATTGGACATCTCCCATTTTTGAGAGCCATTATCTGCGAAACTTTTAAAGCTAGAAGAAAAATAAAAGCATGTATCTGTAGGGAATTTTGCGCTCTTTTATTCGTTAATTCGCATGTAGTGTGAAAACTGAATATTTATCGAGATATTCAAGAAAAACTAAAAGAGGAAACCAGAAAACGCGCATCGGCTTCTGCTGATGGGTAGCCATTGCGTATGGAAATCTCTCGCTGAAACAAATTTATAAAATCGTAATGGCACGCCACCTATTTGAAAAAATCTTCTATTTGCTCTCTAACTTAAAAAAACACCGTAGTTGTAACATTATTAGTTTTTTTATTAATTTTTTAAATAGTTTCAATAATTTATGACCTCCCCTTACCATCCACCTTATGTAGGATTTATCAGAATCTCATAAAAATACCAGTTAAGTTGATAAACTTACAACTTTTACTTCTCCCTTTTTTTTCCTCTTTTAGAAAAATATGCAAAACTAACCATTTTGTAACTAAATTTTTTAATTTTTATTATCTACACCTGTAGAGGGACGAGACTCAAGTTTATGTGGAATGCCGCTGTTGAAGAATTAATTCAATTTCAGGAACCATTTTTATTAGATGACTAAGTTCCACGACAAGACAGAGAACAACACAAGTATACAGAAGAAGAAGAGAGAGAGGCATCATGGGAAAAACCCGGATGGCTCTAGTAGCGGCACCTACCATAACCAGAGGGAGTGTTCTATCCTAAACTTTCTCGTATACTTCCCCCAAAAGGTGCCGTTTCTCCTTCCTCCCGAGTGGCTAAAAAAATTCGAACCTACTGTTATCCAGAATCCAATGACTATCAGAAGGTTTTTCATTATAGTGATTGAAAAATTTCTAGGTAAAGAATTCAAAGAGATGTGTACCCATTAAAACGCATATCTGTCGCACACTGCTAGGTTTCACTCTTGCCGTCTCAAGGACAAACTGACGTAATTCGCTCCTTTCGGGAGCACAGAAGATTGCTTCCGTACGCATGCGCGTGGAGATAGCGGATTGGTTTCAATAGTAAATTATAAAGACCGACAGATAGTCAACCCGTTGGCGGATTTGGCCCAAAATTTTATACGGACCTACATTCATAACGATAAAACTGTGTACCAAATTTTATCCATCTAGCTATTCAAGTTTTTGAGTTATAGTGTTCACATGACTTCGGACATACAGACAGACTTCCCGTTGACGGATTTTGTCCAAAATTTGATAGAAACCTACAAATTATGTTTAAAGACCACGTACCAAATTTCATCTCCATAGCTCTCATAGTTTTCGAGTTATCGTGTTCACAGACAGACAGACATGATTCCAAAATTGTGTTTTTCGGACTCAGGGAGGTCTAAAACGTGGAGATTCGTCAAAATCTCGAGTTCGAATTTTTTGACGATTACAATACTTTCTCTTCGTATACGAGAAAGTAAGAAAGAGAAGGCAGTGAATTGTAACCACTACACACCTATAATTCCCGGGACTTTTATCTGTCAAAAAATTTTTGCCCCCCAATCGAAGCTACTGAGTATCGGCACCGTGTATTACATTTCTTGGTGTCGTTTTCAACCTTTCGACCCTTCTAGAAAACTTATTTTATTTCAATATTCAGATTAGAAGAGGATGAAAAAAAATCTTTCATGAGCTCGAGTCCGATTAGAATTCCGAAAATCGTGCCTCGACAAGTTCCTACACCAAACTATATAGTGCCTTAATTAACATTTGTACTTAGGCATAACAGCACTTAATGTTTACAGAATTATAACACACATTCTAACAATAACCGATTATCATCGAAGGCCGCAGAGGGCTTTATGCTAATGAATTCTCGATCCTCACACGCGAAACGATATTAGATACGCTTTCAAATCGCCGAATATCGTGACTGCAGATTGGCATAATGTTTCAGGCATCACGAAAGAGAAAACCCCGAAATTGCATGAGTTTCGGCCAGTGTGTTAACGCTTTTCATGAATTAAATCTGTGTCCCAGAAAAGGTTAACAATCTTGCTTGCATAAAGAAGAGTTAATTCACCTTTGATGCAGAAGAGGCAAAAGTTGCCAAGGTTGTATACCGTTGAACTATTTTATCTTGTTAACTAATCTATACACGATTTCTTAAACTATCGCTTTCGTCGATATCAGCATTCATCAGTATAGGCATTAATTCGACATTTATCAGGATCAGGTGATGAATTTTGAGGTAAAAAGGCTGAGAACGCAGGTTTCAGTTTGATTTTTTTTAATACAGTGGGCAAATTTGATATTAATTCGAATTCTTCCGTACTACGGAACTTTTGCGCCCATCAGAACTGTAGCTAAGAATTTGAGAGCCTATTGCTCTAAGGAAATACCTACGTAACAAAATAATCGAGGATAAAACCAGCGGGAGTGGCCTCCCCGAAACTTTTTCGAATACGATTGACACGCGTGGGGGAAAAATACACCGCGCGCCAGAAAACGTGCGGTATTTCCTAAGGTGGGAAAAACGCTCCTGTGTTCGCGCCTTTTTTAATTTCTCGTATACGAAGTATACAAAGAGAAAGTATTGTAATCGTCAAAAAATTCGAACTCGAGATTTTGACGAATCTCCACGTTTTAGACCTCCATGAGTCCGAAAAACACAATTTTGGAATTATGTCTGTGTGTGTGTTTGTCTGTGAACACGATAACTCGAAAACTATTAGAGCTACGGGGATGAAATTTGGTATGTGGTCTTTAAACATAATTTGTAGGTTTCTATCAATTTTTGGACAAAATCCGTCGACGGGAAGTGGGTCTGTCTGTATGTTCGAGGTCATGCGAACGCTATAACTCAAAAAGCCAGAAGGATAAAATTTGGTACACAATTTTATCGTCATGAATGTAGGTCCGTATAAAATTTTGAGCCAAATCCGTCAACGGGCTGACTGTCTGTCGATCTGTATAATAGCATACTTGTTCAACTTCATGCGCATGCGTAAATGCCTGTGCAAAGAAGAGATACTCCGAAAACTTGGCAGTTTGCCAAAAACCAATTCTGGCGGCGAGATTTTGTAAGGAAGCAAACATTTAGGGCGTCTCGTTTTACTTGCGTATTGGAAGCAATCTCTGCGTATGCGCAAGCTATTCTCCTGTTTTCTTCTCCGCACGCGGAACTTGCATTGCTCGAGTTTGATAAAAAAAATAAATATTGCGAAGTTTTAATTACATACGTATCTTTTTGAATATGATTCTTCACCTCAATATTTTACTATCACTATAATCATCAATGAAAAACCTTCTGATAGTCATTGCATTCTGGGTTACAGTTGGTTCGAACTTTCGGGGAAGGGAAATGACAAATGTTTGAAAAGTATACGAGAAAGTTTAGGGGAGGCCACTCCTGCTGGTTTGCGTCGTAATATGGGGGGGGGGGGAACACGAAAATGCAATTTCAACACCTTTTTTTCAACCGATTTAAACGAAAATTGGAGACAAATCTACAATTAGGGTTTCAAGGTTATGTATGAAATTTCATCTATCTAAGCCATTTCTTTTAGAAGATACTGTCTTCAGAAATATGCGATTATACAGACCGACAGACAGTCAACACTTGGAAGAATTTGGCCCAAAATTTGATACGGACCTACATTTCTGATGATAAAACTGTGTACCAAATTTTCATCCATCTAAATATTCAAGTTTTTGAGTTATAGTGTTCACATGACCGTTGACTTCCCGTTGACAGATTTTGTCCAAAATTTGAAAGAATCCTACAAATTATGTGTTGAGATCACATACCAAAGTTCATTCCCGTAGCTCTAATAGTTTTCGAGTTCACAGACAGACATAATTCCAAAATTGTGTATTTCGGACTCGGGGAGGTCTAAAACGTGGAGATTCGTCGAAATCTCGAGTTCGAATTTTTTTGACGATTACAATACTTTCTCTCTATATACTTCGTATACGAGAAAGTAATTATGACAACCCTACAGAGATTCTAGCGGACGCCTTTTCGACAGTGGCGTCCCTAGGGTATAGCATAGTCAGCCTATTGTATAAGACGGCTCTGCGCCTTTATATAATAGAAGCAAAACGTACTGTATCATTTTAATGTTCGAATCAACTGCGCATTTTATATGAAAAATTAGAAAGTGAAATTACCACGTTAGACAACGTGTAATTAGATGTTAAATGACGTAGATAATTATGTTTGTATGTAAATGCGACGCCATAGGACTGAACTCTAATAGGGCGTTTCATGTACACAATAAACAGAAAAGGTAAATAACGTGGCTTAAATATCTATCACAATCCCATTTTTAAAAATATTTTGCTCAGGGAACCATAAATATCAAGCTGTGGATAAGAGATTTAATTGAAATTAAACACAACCAATATTTTCGGCGAACCAGCAGATGGCCAGAGGCGGCTAGTACAGTCGACGTTCGTTATAACGACACTCTGCGTCCAACAGCAAAAGGTCTTTATAACGAGTGGTCGCTATAGTGGATATAATTAAAAACTGTACACGTGCACGCTCAGCAGTTCCATATAAATAGGCGATTTTTAAAGAGATTCCAACTAAATACTCAACTTATTTTTTTATCATTGGTATTAAAAAGAAAATTTTATCAATTAACAATATATCTTTAAGACAGATTTTAAAGTAGAAAATAAAGGGTGTTATATACTTACAAAATATTTATTTTCTAAAGAAAAAAAATCAGAAATGGTTGTTTGTCTCTTCTGCATATGTGCTTTTGGAAAAACATAATTTTCCCATTTCAGTTAAAGATGATAAATATTGTTCTGCCTTTCAAAAAAACATTTTAAAGTCTCAATAGCACTTGAAACATTTTTTTTTATTCGAGGCTATTCTAATTTCCGCGCTGTGGTGAGTAATAATTTCCCCTTCAAAGTTGAACTGTAACACTGAAGACTCTACATCTATGAAGCTTGGCAGTATAATAATCAAGGTCATTTACGTTTAGAAACATGTTCTTTTTGGAAAAATACCGGGAAGAGTGTTCGCTGAATTCGGACGTTGTATTGGGATTAGACGACATTGTACGGTCGTTGTACCGGAAGTAAAATAACATAGTGTATAGGGAAACACAGTTGGGGATTTTATCACTGGTCGTTATAATGGAATGGTCTTTATAATGTGTGGTCGTTATAACGAGCGTCGACTGTAGTATATAAATAAAAACAACACAAAGTAAGAATTCTTATTTTTTATTTTACAATACGTAATGAAAGAAAATAATGGCAAATGTATTATGGCATGTGGTACATACAACAAATGAATTTACAAATGAGACAAATTGCACGTGGCGTATTCAAAATTTACATATTAACCACAATGGAATAAGTTCCATCATTTTTTACATAATGACCACAATGGAATAAATTCCATCATTTTATTATTTTTTATCTTAAAAAGTACTTTTTTGAAAAACATTTAAATTAACCAAAAAAGGTGCTGAAATTATCGTGAAAAATAATAATGAGATCAGGTGAAAAAAATAAATAAAATGATATTAAAAACATAAGTGTACACACACCTTTTTGCAAAAAGTCAGTATTTACAAACGTAATATTCAGTATTATCACAGTCGATTTACATTTTATACGCATTAGAGAAAATTTGTTGGGATTTTTTTTCACACTAAGACCAACAAAATCAACAAATCTGTTCAAGGTGTAATTCGGATGAAAATCCAGAAATCACTATGAAGATGAGTTTAATAAAAAACATGAAGAATGAAAGCAAATGAAAACAAATAAATTTCTGGATTATGTATTTTTTATTAGCTTTGATTCTACGAATGGCAAAACATCGTGTTTAATCGATAAAGATGTCGTTTAAATCCATATTATTGATGAACTAATTTATTTCTTTATGGCAATCGAACGTCAGACATCAATAATTATAAGTCAACACTGACTTACAAATGAGAATGGACTGGGTTCAGAGCTTTCTTCGCTTTATACCGAGATTTCAGATCATATTTGCGACTTTTAACATTCAAAAATTGATAATCAACGATGAAATATTTCGCGTTTTAAAAGTAATTTTGGACAAAGCCAATAACATCTATGCTATTGAAGTTACAGTTTTCAACTCAAATTCGTGTGTGAAAAGACTTAATCAAATAAAATTTCACTGTTAAATTTTTTGGAAGCTTTGGAGAAAGTGGGGGCTCCAAAAGTTTAAGAAAGCATAATCATAATGGGGATTTTCTACCCCAGCTCAAACGTTTTTGAAAAATCTGGTTCATACTAACATCTCCTTAACTATCTATCACAATGCTGTTTTTGTTGGCAATTAAACGTGCAGCGTGCAGCAACAAAGAAATGCACAAAACTATTTTACAAAATACACTTATAATATATACAAAATACAATAAAGCTTTTAGTATCTTTTAAATACAAGTCATGTCAACATATAGAATCACAGATTTAATAAACATTCATTCGATCGAGACATCAAAGCTTTCCTTCGAACTTTCTTCCATTCTGTAATTCTAGGAATACAGTCCAAGCTTGGGTTGCCAAGAATCCATTTTCCTAGGAACAAATATTCACCTGAGCCCGCTTTTGTACCACATTTCAACGGTCTCTGCAAAATAACGTATTTTGGTTCAACTTCTGAGTCCGAAATACTCGGGAATTTCTGAAGTTCATTAGTTCTATGAGTTTTTGATATGTGAACGGTCAGTTCTGTCACTTGGAGTAATTTGTTGTGGAACAAATCGGTCACTTTTCCTTGAAACACTATAAATGAAAGAAAAGAATAAAGATTAATATTATATAAAAAATCTTTTCAAAAATTCTTTCTAAGTAATAATTCTAACTAACTAAGTAATAATAACTCTTCATTAATTAATTCTGTTTAAGGATTAAACGACTTGTCAAATTTTATGTGTACGAGCACGGCGTTGCCAGTGAAATCAGGACTTCAACAACAACAACAAAAACTCCCACAATGACACGAAAAAGTTTTGAAAATAAAATCAAAACAAAAAGTACATATTATTGAACTTTCCGCTTATTTTTCTTCTCGATAATGACATTTTAACTAAACAGTACAGAGTACGTTAATCCGAAATATTAAAAAATTGCAACGTGAAAATGATTATTACGTTAGATGTACGAAACAAACTTCAATAGAACGGAAATTGATTGCTCTTTCCGACGGTATATCTATTTTTTTTCTGTACAATTATCCAAAATCATCCTATTGAGAAATTAGTGCGAAAAATCATACAAAACAACACAAAACATTAAATAAAAAATTTTATACTAAATTTTAAAATTCCGGCTTCGAGGTGCATTCAGTCACCACTACGACTACCTGTGTGCCAAATTTCATGGCTCTAAGTGCGATAGATTTGTCTGGGCATCGCGGACACACACACACGCACACAAACATTGCCTTTTGTAAGTATAGATTTATTGCTTCGTTCAGAAGCATAAAATGAAAAATATTTAATGAATCGTTCAGTAGAATATAATAATAAAATATTATTGGTTCATTGAGCAGGATATAATAATAAATGAAAGAAAAACATATTTAATGGTTCGTTCAATAGAACGGAATAGCAAATGAAAAAATAATTTTAACTATTTAAGGCCTATTACATTTCATCATATTATTACAAAATATTGGCAGTGTTAATTTTGTATCTGTTGTTCATTTCTTTCTATGGGATTAGAATATGAAGTTTAAATAATTATTAATCATGAAATTAAAATATAATAGAAAATAAAATTACCAAAATCGCTTGAACAGTAATGATGAAGTAACTGCTCTTCTGAACATGGCCGGCATTCTGAAAAAAAGTAAAAGAGCGTGTTACTTTATTCCTACAAAGAATATACAGTTACTTAATTGCTACAAAGAATATACAGAACTTAGGTAACTTAATTTCAACTGATTTAAAATTGTTTGATCTTTCTAAATGCATAAATAGCTCATAGATCGTGTAATAGTAGGTATGAATTGAAAACAGATAATAAAGATAATAACTCAGAGAATAAATACAGGATGGCCCAGCAGGTAATGTTTGAAAAACAATCTAATAGATGGCGCTAACTTCGAGAAATTGAGACTAAACTTGGTGCGCTTGATCATTAGAGCGGGCAATTGTATAGGAGTGTGTTTCGTTAGTGAGAGGTGAGTTTAAGTGTGTTGTTCAGTTGTGATTGTCACAAACGAAAATGAAAAAAAATATTCAACAGATATTCGAGTGTTTATTGTGCTCGAAATGGCCAAATGCCATGAAAATGTTAAGACAGTGCAACGGGCATGGCAGGAGGAGTTTTATAAAAAGAACTGGCCGGACAAAAGGACCATACAAGTGGTAAGCCAATTTTCGAGTTTTCACAATGCTTCGTTTTGTTTTTCCCCTTCACGTTTGTCATCAAAAATATGTTTCAATCCTCTTCTTTAGGCTGTATGACAAGCTCAAAGCACTGGATCGGTTCAAGACGATAAAAAAGCAATGGCCACGACCACTGTTTCTATAGCCACAGACGAAGCAAAAGGGCGAGTCGGCGATTTTTTGCTGCTAATCACTTACTTATGCACTTAAGCTCATCCAGTGGCGAATTCAGAATTCGAGTCTGGGTGGGTGGGGGCTGAGGTCATAAAAATTTTGTATCGTAGTGACGAATGTCAAACCTCATGCCTTATGTAAACAAAAACACTTTAACTTTACAGGCTTTCCTCACCTGACAATAAGAATCTTAAAGAACACTACAATAGTTTTGATATTTTAATAAAAAATACAATGAAATAATACAAGTAAATAGCCATAAAATACTTTCTACCGCGTGAACACTACAAGTACAAGTGGAATGACTAGGAAAGTAGGAAAATTTCGAGCCTGTGAAGCTAGAAAGCAATTTGTCACGTTTTTATTATTTTTTAAAAATGAAAGTTAAGAACAAACAGTTGTAGTAATTTTAAATAAAATCAAGGATTTTGGTTTAGCTCTGGGAAGGGGGCTGCAGCCCGATAGCTCTCCCCCTAGATTCGTCACTGAACTCACCGTTCGATAAAGAAGCACACACCTATACAATTGCCCGCTCTAATGATCAGGCACACCAAGTTTGGTCTCAACTGCTCGCAACTAGCGCCATCTACTACATTGTTTTTCAAACATTACCCACTGGGCCACCCCGAAATATATAAGTCCGGTTTTAATGAGATGAAATTCTCTCTCTTCCAACCCACCAATGCACACATTTTTAAGTAAATAATATCTACTGTTTAAATAGGGTCTTGTTCTTAAAAATTCGCTTTGGGAGAATTATCCGTACTATTATTTCGAACTTCGAATAACTTTATTTCTAGCTATATATGGATCAGGGTTGTAGTGGAGCCGACAAGCACCGGAACGTCATTCCGGCACTGCTTTTAGAGCGTCCCAGCACTGTTCATTTTGCGACAACACTATGATATGGATACTAACATAAATGAAACGTGCCGGTTAAATTCTTCACATACGTGTTAATGTTATATTCGCTTCCTGCTTTGAACTATACAACGGTTATTTTTGGAATAAACCGCGTAATTTTGAAAAGAATATTCTTTTAGCAAAACTTTTACGCTCTACATAGTAATTTCAAATTTAAAAAAAAAATCATCTTATAATTATGTTTAAAATATCTTTTTCTGTCGTGTACATTATGTTAGATGCGATAAGTACTATGTTTAAGTGCCTCATGAATGTGCGTGCCTTCACATCGTTCTGTTTGAAGATATCTTGAACATATTCCATAAATTCACCAAGTATTCGTGTCCACTGATGAAGCGCATTGTTAAGTTACATGAATCAGACTTTATCTGCACTAAATATGAGTTCACAGAGAACATAAAAAAGGCACTACCATGAGCAACCATCTTGAAAAATGTTCCCAAAATATATCAACCAATTAAGATAGTCGTCTTTTGCAAAAGTAAAATAAATTTTAAACATTACTTAGAATGATTTAACCTGGCACTTGAAGTACGCGTAATAGTGGAAGTAGCTGTAGACTTATCTTAATAGAGATAAAAGTCCGCAGCTTTTGAAGTACTTTATGTATATTTTATGACTATGGTGCTTTCTTTATGTCTTTCGGAGTAGGCAGCAGAAAAGTGGAGACTATGAAATAAAAAGTTGAAGGGACAGTTTTAGTGGAAAAGAATTCTGAAAGCTTTTCTTTCCTTCTTTTTCACTCTCTCGTATGAGAAGTATACAAAGAGAAAATATGGTAATCAACAAAAACCAGCGGGAGTGACCTCCCCGAAACTTTCTCGCATACGACCAGTAATGTGGGGTGGGTAAACACCCAGTTGGTAGGTAAATATTTTTGGGGTATTTACCCAAGGCCTGGTTATTTTGGAAAAAAAATTATGAATGGTGATTTACAATGGAAACATATAAAATTTATGAATTCCCAAAAACTTAATATTTTGCAAAAAAATGCGTATGTTCGCAATTTTTACGCGCGCTGAGGTACCACAACTTTATTTAACGTTTTTGAGTACGAAATCTTACTATAGATATCGCACAACATTTCACTACACCTCTGGTTAATCACAGGAGTCCATCTGGAGAATGTCAAAACGAAGTTTCGTTTTGGGGATTGCCATAATTTCCGAAGCGCGTCTTTGCGGCTCGCTACAATTTCTGCAACGGTCAAACGCCATCCATACTCACTTGAGTAAAATAATCGAAACGCTCGCCAACACACAGTCGCAATGTGCATTTTGAACTAAATATGCAATTTGAACACCTGTTTTTTAACCGATTGAGAAGAAAATTGGGCACAGATCTAAAATTAATGTTAGCATCCGCGATATCAAGTTTTATTTATCCAAGTCGAAGGGCTTACGAGATACAAGTATCCGATTATACAGACCGACAGACAGTCAACCCGTTGACGGATTTGGCCCAAAATTTTATACGGAACTACATTCATGACGATAAAACTGTGTACCAAATTTTATCCATCTAGCTATACAAGTGTTTGAGTTATAGTGTTCCATGACTTCGGACATACAGACAGTCTTCCCGTTGACGGATTTTGTCCAAAATTTGATAGAAACCTACAAATTATGTTTAAAGACCACATACCAAATTTCATCCCCGTAGCTCTAATAGTTTTCGAGTTATCGTGTTCACAGACACATAGACATAATTCCAAAATTGTGTTTTTCGGACTCAGGGAGGTCTAAAACATGCAGATTTCTCAAAATCTCGAGTTCGAATTTTTTGACGATTACAATACTTTCTCTTTGTATACTTCGTATACGAGAAAGTAAAAATTCAGTATCGAGATTTTGATCGACCTTTGATGGATTAAGGTCTTCCCAACATATTATGATTATGCCTGCCATGTGTCTGTGAACACCTCAACTCAAGTACGCAACATGCTAGACCAGAGGTTCCCAACCTGTGGTACGCGTACCCCTGGGGGTACGCGGGAGACCAGTTAGGGGTACGCGAAAAGGATCTTGGTAATGGCGGGGAACACAAAACATAAGAATATTCTAGAACCTCTTTTTCTCAAGTTTGTAAAAAAAAATGAAAGTGAAAATTGTAAGGCTATGCAGGAAATAAGAATAAGGAAGAAGAAGATTAATGACTAGTAGTTGAGTAATTGTAAGCTCTCATCATAAGCTAACGCGAAATTATTTCAATGGTGTTTAATTTATTTTGACGTTGAGCTAATGCTATTTTTAAAAATGGAATAAATGTAAAGTCAAAAATGAATTCCACACAATTTATTAAGTTCATTCGAGTTTTTTTACTCTTACGAAAACATAAGGCCTTGGTGTTATTAATAAAAACTTTTTTGTGCTTAGGGGTGGTTTGAGGGTATATAACAAAAGGCGGTAATAAAAAATAAGGGATTAATCAAGGGGTACGCGAGTGAAATAGGATTGGGAAACGCTGTGCTAGACGGATAAAATTTAGTATCCAGCCATTTTTTTTAAAATCAAAACTATACATTTTGGACGAAATCCGTCTACATGCAGTCTGTTTATCTGTCCGTGCGTGCGCATGTGAACACGACAACTTGAAGCCAGGTAGATAAAATTTGGCAAATTCTTTTATTTTTAAAATTGCTGATCTTTTCAAATTTTGGACCAAATCCGTCTACGGGAAGTCTGTTTATTTGTCCGTTCATGTGCATGTGAACACGAGAACTCGAAGCCAGGTAGATGAAATTTGGCATATTGTTTTATGTTTAAAATTGCTGATCTTTTCAAATTTTGGACCAAATCCGTCTACGGGAAGTCTGTTTATATGTCCGTTCGTGTGCATGTGCACAGGACGACTCGAAGCCAGGTAGATGAAATTTGGCATATTGTTTTTCATTTTTAAAACTGCTGATCTTTTCAAATTTTGGACCAAATCCGTCTACGTGCAGTCTGTTTATTTATCCGTTCGTGTGCAAGTACCCAGGTAGTGTATGATCTTCATACTAAAATTGAAGAAAAGTGTCTAATTTTGGACCGATTCCATTAATGGATTGTTTGTCTGTAAATGTGCCCATGCATCTGTGAACACGATAATTCAAATACATATTACATGGCAACATTGGAAAAGTGCTCTCCGTAGCAGAAGGTCTACAAGGATGGCAGACACGCTCGCACATACAAACACGGAAACAGACTTGTGCCCAAATTTTGAATTTATGATCATTTATGTATTTCATCATATTTTAAGAATTCATATATATTTCTTTTTTTAAAAAAGATATCTTATCTGGATAAATAATACAAGAAATATATATAAATAACTATTATTAGAAGAATTAGAAATAATAATATGACATTTTTCAAAAACATGAAATTTAGAAGAAAAAAAATCAGGATTGTCATGTCAATCAAGGAATACAATTAAAAAGACTGTACGCAAGAGGGGGGGGGACTCGTTTCCGTAGAAATTTCAATCTTATTCGTAGTTCCATAGTTTGCCGAAATTTTCGATAAAATCCGTAGCAGTTGGCATGTACGCAAATACGAAGCAAGTTAGATAAATGAAATTTGGTAAGTTGTCTTGACACCAAAATTGTAGATTAAATAAAATTTTGAACTTAATCGGCCAACAGGAAGAGAATAGGAAGGGGAGGGGGGAATCGGGATCTTATCTATTCATACATGTTGGGAAAGGAAATATCAGTTAAAGATAAAAAACGAAATTTATTCAAATAATATCAAGTTTTAATTCAAATTAATCATTTTTATTCGCAAATACTGATAACTTTGTCATAAGATTTCGAGACCCCAAAATTCATTCATGACACCCAGTTTTGGATTAAGAAATTTGATATATTAGATAATTTCTTCCCACAAATAACATTACAGGAATACAGAAAAAAATTAATGTTACAGCACATTACTTTTAAAAAATGCAATGCAATAAAGTCGATCTTTAATTTTCTTCTTAAACCCATGTATGCTTTTCAACTACGTTCCGGGTCAAAGTTTCCATGTCGAGGAAACCACAAAAGTGAGAGCTAATATTCAGCCAATTATCATCCATTTTCTTTTCTAGCAACCCAAACCGAAACGAACCGTCCATTTCTGACAACTCAAATTGCACATTTAGTAAACAAACGCAACTTATGAAGGCGAACTTAATGACATAATCGAACATAATTACAACCCTACACAATTTGCGGCTGTGGCGGACCGTTTTCCTAATTAATCAACTCAAAGCTTATCCAAAGAGAGA
>BGPR01033952.1:0-10224 GCA_013235015.1 Araneus ventricosus
TCGACATGGTTTCGGTTACGTAATTGCTAAAATAACTTTTTCTTCGGTAAAACAGAAAGTGAATAGAAAAGTTTGAAATTTTTCAAAGATTTTAAATATCAGTTTCGATATTGGACATTTCAAATTTCTATTTCAAACTTCTGACAGATATAAAACTGGTACTTCATTTATAAAATATTTATCAATATAGTTTAGAGATTTTTTACATCATTCATTTTAGCACTTTGTATACGAAGATTACAAATCGAAATTTACTGTCTCAAACATTTTTATAATTAAAATAAGGAATATCAATTGTGAACCAGACAGATTTTTTAAAACTAACCGCCGTCATCAATTTTATTTTATTTATTTAATTGGTTCTGTGTATTTGTTTGCATAAGTACATTTAGCAATTTTTTATAAAATCTTAGCTGTATAAGAAAGATTTTAACGTCGATATTTGGGACCATAAATTTACATAGCAAATTTTAATTAAGAAAAAACAGTTGAAATCAAAATGAATGAAAAATAATAATGATTAGTCTTCATCAAATTCATTCTATGTGAGAGTAGCAACGTTCTTCTTATGTATCTGTTCTTACCAATAAAAAAAAGTGTTACAAATTGTAAATTTTATGCACAATTTAATTTTTGAAAATTTTTAAAATGAGGGCAATGAATTGAAAGGAAATGAAACTTGCGTCATGAAAAGCTAATTTTTTAACTTTAAATATGTGTAAAAATAGTTTTTGTGACATAATACATATTTTCGAAAAATGTCGCGGGAAATGCCATATCTTGCTTAATTTCCAATTAACCTTAAATTTTAATAAGATTAGGGATTTTAAAAGTTGATGATGATCTCTCTCTTCTTATATAAAATATATTTATAAAAATAAGCAAAAATTTCAGAAATAAAGGTAAATTAGTTCAAAGTCCAGCCGTTGCCTGGCAACGGAGTAGCTATAAATTTGCGTTATTTCAAAATCGTCTGCAGGTAATTAACAATTTGATAAATTTTGAAAAATTAATAAAAATTGAAGAAAACATACCACAGACATAAAATTGGTATCATTATAAAGGTAAAACTTTGAACTTTAAGATGGTATAAAAATAATTTTAGAGAGATAATTTGCTCCGAAGTTACTGAGGAAAAACCTTTTCGTTTAATTTCTAATTGACTGACTGTTTAATTAACATCTGCACTTTCAAAAGTTGACAGTAATCTTCCCCTTGTCTTAATTAATAAGTGTGCAAAGTTCGATTGAAATCAGTGCCGTGGTTTAGGAGGAGATGTGGAACAAACATACATACATACCCACAATGACTTTTAATTATGTTAAGATATAACAAAAATGAGTGAAAAGGGAAGTGACTGTATTGCAATAGACCAAAATTCAAGAAGAGAGTTTTATTCTTTGTTTTTAACATACTTTTCTTTGTTTTTTCGTATACCCTGGCTATTTCATCAGTTGCCCCTTTTTACTTTCCCTTATACGAAGTATACAAAGAGAAAGTACTGTAATCGTCAAAAAATTCGAATTCGAGATTTTGCCGAAATCTCCACGTTTTAGACCTCCCTGAGTCCGAACCAGCGGGAGTGTAGTGGCCTCCCCTAAACTTTCTCGTATACTTCTCAAAAATTTGTCATTTCCTCACCCCCGGCCTGGATAAAAAATTCGAACCTACTGTAACCTATAATGCAATGACTATCAGAAGGTTTTTCATTGCAGATTATAGCGATTGTAAAATATTTAGGTGAAGAATCATATTCAAAGAGATTCGAGCTTCGCAAAGAGATGCATATGTATTAAAACTTAGCAATATTTATTTTCTATCACACTCTAGCAAGCTCTGCTAATGCGTGGGAGTGCGCGAGCGAAAAGAAAACAGGAGAAATGACGTCGTTCGCTATCGCTGAATATCTTGCGCATGCGCAGAGATTGCTTCCAGTACGCAAGTAAAAAAAAATTGAATATGCAATTTGAACGCCTTTTTTATGACCGATTGAAACAAAATTTGGGTGCAGATCTATAATTAATATTAGCAACCGTCATATCAATTTTTATTTATCTAAGTCAAAGTGTCTAGGAGATATAATTTTTACAAGTATGCGATTATGCAGTCCGACAGGCCATCAACCCTTCGACGGATTTGGTCCAAAATGTGATACGGACTTACATTCATGATGATAAAACTGTGTACCAAATTTTGTCCATCTAGCCATTCAAGTGTTTGAGATATAGTGTTCACATGACCGCGGACAGACAGACTTCCCGTAGACGGATTTTGTCAAAGATTTGATAGAAACCTACAAATGATGTGTCAAGATCACATACCAAATGTCATCCCCATAGCTCTAATAGTTTTCGAGTTATCGTGTTCAAAGACACACAGACATAATTCCAAAATTGTGTTTTCGGACTCAGGGAGGTCTAAAACCTGGAGAGTCGTCAAAATCTCGAGTTCGAATTTTTTGACGATTACAATACTTTCTATGTATACTTCGTATACGAGAAAGTAAAAACATTAATTTTGTAAAATATCAATCATTACAGTGCATATTAATTTTAAATTTTACAGTTTTTTTAAGAAAATTCCAAAAAATTCATTACCAGGGTCTCACTAGTTGGTGATTATGAAATAGAAAACCTCAACATATGAATAAACCTTAACCTGTTTCTCTGACTTTGATCTTAGTCGACAGTTGATCTTATTAAGCGTCGATTTATGTGTGTTTATCTACTACTTCGAAAACAATAAATAACTCAACACGTAATTTTGTTGGAATATCTGAACGACAGCTTTGAAAGAACTAAATTTTTTTTCTGGGTGCATGGCAAAAATGTCATTTGAATGTAAGGAAAGTAAACGCTTTCAAGGAAGGAAATAAATCTTGACTAATTGGGTCAGTGTTTTAATTTAAATTTATTGGCTTTTGTCTCCAGAGTTTCCCTCGTCAAAGTTTATTCTTAATGCTTGTCAGGAGATTCATTAACCAGTCCTTTTGTTTCTTTAGTGGAGAATAGTCTTAATTCTTGGATACTTATCTGTGTTTCTGAAAGAAGTCTCTATCTCTAGAAGAAAGTCTGCATAACGAGTGTGACTAAAGAAGAAATAATGACCTTGACATATTTTATTTGACACATTTTATTGAATTTTCTGTTCACGGATTTCCATACAATACAAGAAATCTAAGAACATCTCTTGATGATATTTTAAATTTCGTTGCCTCTGAATAACGCTTGAAAAAGAATCCTAGATAACTTTGTCAATTCTCTGTAAGGATCATAAGTGGTGATTTGTAGTTGATACATTACGGTCAATGTGATTAATCGGCTATTATTTATAATAACCGGTCATTATTAATAATAACCGCATAAAAATTCCGCTTATTATTAAAAACACACGCTTAGAAACAAGGTTGTTATTAATAATAATCGATTAATTACATTAACTGTAACAGATATATGGAAATGAATTCTTCGTTTTAATATCATCTGAATATGATCTACTAACAGATCTTACTTTAAATTCTTCTAGTTTCTTCAGTGGCGGTTTTCTGCGCAGGAGAAAGAGGCGCAGGCCCTGAGGAGCCTCAAAATCTTTTACTGCGCAAAGCCGACGGCATTGGGTAGAGAAAGGGGCTCCAAAACAAGTTTACGCATGTGGCTTCAAGTTGTCAAAATCCGCGACTGTATTTCATCAAAATTTCCACCTCTTATTCTGCGGAGAAGATCAAGAACTGGAAACGCTGCAAAAAGAACACAGAGAAAATGTCATCAAATGGTCTCGATATCACATAATAAGCTTTAAAATCAGGGACAGTTCAATCTGTCAATTCGTTTAAGTCTACGAGCGATCACATCACGGTGAATGAAATATTTTTTCTACTTATCTTAGGGCTACAAAGGACATTCCAAATCAGAGGGAGTGGTCTTTTTACGCAATCTGACAGTTCAAAAAATTGAATTTTCAATGATATCAATTAAGTTACCGCACAAGTTTTCATCTAATTTTAATAAATTTTTAAAATGTTTTTGGCATAATTTACAACAATAATTTTCATTGTTGCAACGCAATTCAAACCGTTTTCATTGTTTAAACAAATATTTAATTGTGCGTTTCTCTATCATTGTTGAAAGATGAGGTAATATCCTAATACATTTTGCTCTCATATTTTATTTCTTGAAAATTTTGGTGGTATATGTAAACCAAGCTTTCTGAGATATTATGTATATTAAGAAGCGTATCCTTTAATCTGAATGATTATGGTTGCTATGTTTTCATTCTTTTTTGGCTTGTTTTAATCCAGCTATCATGCCGCTTGTCATAAAATGTGTTGCTTCATTTTAATGTTGAAATCAAATGCAGATTTTACAAGAGGAATAAGAAAGTGAAGATAGAGCGACAACATGGAAATAGAGGTTACATGACATGGTCAGTTATTTGACTTCATTAGGAACATTTATATAGACAACAAACAGAAGTTGTCCAATGTCACTAACAGAACATAGGTTAAATATCTACCACAATCTGAAGCTTAAAATTACGTTGTTAAGAGAACCATTAATATGAAATGATGCAAGGTTCAAATGAAATCGTATTCCCGGCAAACAAACTGGTCGCCGAAGGAGGATAGTTTAAAATAATTGGCAAAACCAGTGGACCAGTCCCCCAGTATCAACCACTGGACCGATTTCGAAAATTTTTATTTCATACGGAAACTTATGATATGTCTTCAATAGCCTCCTGCAGCCCAACACCTTCCATTTTCGAAATATATTTCAAAATAAAACTTTGACAGAGTCTCTTAGCCTCTATAACCATCAATTTTTCCACTTTATTTCACAAGTTGCAAACTGCTAGCTATTAATATTACGGGCGAACAGTCGGTCGCCGAATTCTGCTAGTCTATATATTTAAAATAATTTGAAAAACCAAAGGGCCAATCCCTAGCCCTAACAAATGGACCGATTTTGACAATTTTTATTTCATATCAAAGCATATGATCCCTAGAAAGGTCATCAAAGACTGTCTATCCCTCATCCCACTCCATTTTCGAGAGATATCCTAAAAACACTACTTCACTGCACATTCTCAATGGGAAAAACTCTTGAGAGAGTCCCCCCCAACCACTGGATCGATTTCGTCAATTTTTATTTTATATGGAAGCTCATGACCCTAGATATAACGTCAATGGTCGCTTCTCCATCTCAATTCTTCATTTTTGAGAAAAATCGCAAAAACACCACTTCATTATACATTTTCTAGGAGGGGAAGCCTTGACTGTGTTCCCAGTCTCAACAACTGGTCCGATTTTACCAATTCATCTCACTTTGCAAGCATAGCTAACAAATCAGAATGCTCAATGTTTATGAAAAATCAATGCTCTACGTTTATTATGCAAGTTTAAAATAGTATTTTTGATCAGTACCAGCAACCATCTGAAAATTTAAAAACTCATATTTTTAATGATATAAATGAAGTTGTAGTATTTTTTCTCTAATTTTAATAAATTTGTAAAAATATTTTTTGGCATAATTTAAAACAATACTTTTCATTGTTACAATTTACTTTCTTTTTTGTTTCATCAATTTTTCTGTGAAATCTGTGAACGAAGTCCTCTAAGGTAATAATTATATTTGGAAACATATTTAGTAAGCTCAATGATTATGGTTGCTGCGTTTTAATTCTTTCTATCAGCATGGCTTAATCCAGCTAGCATGCTGCAAGACATAAAATGTGTCGCGTCATTTTCATACTGAAATCAAATGCGTATTTTGCATAAGGAATAAGAAAGGTGTCGACGACATGCAATTAGATGTTAGATGACACATGTTACTTGACTCCGTTAGGGACGTTCATGTAGACAATGAACAAAACGGGTGCAAAGTTATTAAAAGAAAACGGGTTAAGTGTCTATAACAACTTGAAGTTTAAAATTGCTTTTCTAAGGGAACTATGAAAATCAAATTATGCACATGAGATTCAATTGAATTTATATTCCCGACGAACAAGTTAGTCGAAGAGGGCGAATAGTATTAATACATCGAAACCTCTCTACAGTGGTCACCCACCGTTCCACTCTAAAAGGTCATTATATTTCGGAGTGGGAATATAAAATATTTAAATATGACCTAATTCGTCATTTCTGATAAATATAATTATAAAAATTATCGAAAGAAAAAGTGCTTAAGGTATCCGACTGTGTTCGGAGACATTTTTTTGAAAAATAACTTATATATATTTTTTAATGTTATTTTTCAATTGCATATGTTTTAAAACTATGAAAATATTGTAAAATTAGGCTTTCGAAATAATATTGTTTTTAAAAAACTGAGAAATTTGAAGAAAAATGACTAAAATATTTGCCTTACGCTGACAGCCATAGACAAAATCATATTCTAAATATGCATAAATCCTTGTAGGAGAACATTTTTATGACAGTTATCTGTGTTATGCTCTAAAATATTTCTTGTACTTCAAAATAGTTTTGAGATATAGCTGAACATAGTTACTAAACTGGTAATTTTTCATAAAAAATGCTTTTCGTTTATGTTTAAGCACTTAAAAATAATACTTGATTTTAAAATTGACCTTATTTTTTAGAGGAAAGCATCAAGCATATTACAGAAAGCAATCTCAGAAAATTTCGTATCAATACTTGAGTAACTTTTTGAGAAATCATTGTTACGGTCGACAGTTTTCCTCAAAAATATCATTTCTCAGAAAACACATTTAAAGTTTTCATGCAACATAAAATAATGCTTACAGTTCGGTAATAAAACAGCTGTAACTCCGTTTGTAATTCACGTACAGTAAAAACTGAGACAGTTTTAGAAAGCTGATTAAAAAGGCTACAAAATTAAGTCATAAAAATTTTTTTGATAATTTCATCAAAAACGGCGATTTTAAACCAGTCGGATAATTAATCCGAAAATTTCTCTTCATATTTATTTCTTTCTTTCTTATTTTTCGTTTTTAGAAAAAAAAGATAAAATTCGCTTCTGCTTGGGTCTTTCAACTCTTTCGGAGGACACTTTTTCAATTTTTTTAATTGTTAAAATATATCTATAATTGTTTCGTAGGTAGAATTAATTTTGTAATTAATACGGAAACTATGGTTCAGAATCAATTGTAGAGACCTGTGTAACAAACGATCGAGTACCAAACACATTGTACACTGGAGATTTCAGTCAGAGGGCATTTAGGGGACCAACCAGAAATTGAGGAAGACGAAAAAGGATTTCGGCTCACCCCTTTTCACAGAAAGCTAATAATGATTTCAAACCTTCATAAAAGGTTTTGTTTTCTATGCACATTGCTTACATGTATTTTCGTAAAAATAGCATGGATATTCGGGATGACATAAAAATTTCTTTAAAAAATCCCAAATTTTTCCGCATGTTTTTTGAATATAATATACAGAGTTTTTATTCAAATTATGTGAAACTTACAGAACACTCGAAACTAAGTTACAGGATTATTGTATTAAAATTTGAAGTAAATCCGTTGAATATTAGCGTATATATGAGTATTTGTACTGAACTATTTTTTACTGCACATGCATGAGACGTAGCGTAATTTTCCTCTCTTAAATTCAAAGCCAGATACAGTAGAGTCTCCCTACAACGAAGTCTCCCTACAGCGAATTTCTCCCTATAACGAATTTTTTAATCGGAATGTTAAATAACATTCAAAATATTCTCCATATAGCCAAGTGGTTGTCTCCCTATAACGAATTTTTTAAGATCTTTATCTTTTTGATTTTTGTCATTTTTGAAGAGACTTGCTAATTTCTGTGCAAACAAATCTCTCACATGTGCCTGTTTCTGGAACCACTCGCATTGTTCATTCCAGCGATAACACATAATAGAATGCTATGTGAAGGGTAATGCAGTTGTGGGGACCTGGGTTTCTACAAAAGGAGCAACATTTCTACGGTCAAGATTCCAAGAATCGGAATGGAGTGGGGGTGGAAACAGCAAATGGATGTGACAATACGCATTTTATGTTTTAGTACATATTATTCTCTAAATTGGTGAATTGTCTTCACTTTTGAGCATTTTGTTAATACAATAAAAATTAGTATAATTGTAACAAATTTATAATAAATATTACTTTTTTTTACTATTTTTAATTGAAAGTCATAATTAAATATTTTTGAACTTATCACACATACTAAAAGGTTTGTTGCATTTACTTAAATAACTGAAAAAATCTCTAATCTCCGTATAACGAAATTTTGTCTATAGCAAATTTTTCAACTGGAACCAAGCGATTTCGTTATAGGGAGATTCCACTGTATATGTGGAGCAGCTTTGAGAAAAGCTAAGTAATGAGGTTCTTGCACAAACTCATATTTTACAAACTTGAATCTTCGAATGGTTATCGGCGAAATACAATTTAAATAATGTATTTAATTCATGTGTACAGGGGTATTCAGGATATTCAGCTTCCCTAAAATCCACTGTTACTTTTCAAATATTCAAGTTTCGATTTCAATTTTCTGTTTGTGGAAAACCCCTTATCACTTAGCTTCTCTCAAAGATAAATTTAAATTCACATCACTTAAATGCCGACATCTTTCTGAATTTTAAAAGGATTCAACAGGAATTTTTATATAAACTGCTCTATATATTTGGTTTTGAATTTACGAGAGAAAAATTACGCTACATCTCATAGATGTGCAGAAAAAAATTGTTTAGTATAAATACTCATATTTCGCTAATATCCACTGTATTTACTTCAAATTTTAATTCAATACTCTTGTGATATATTGTCGAATGTTCTGTCAGTTTTGTACAATTTGAAAGAAATCTCTGCATATTATAAACAAAATACATGCGAAAAATTTTGTGATTTTTTAAAGAAACATTTATATCTTCCTGAATATCCGAACTACTTTGACGAAGACGCATGCAAGCAATGTGCATAGAAAACAAAACATTTAAATGAAAGTTTTAAGTCATTATCAGCTTTCTGTGAAACAGGGTCTCTCCAGTGTAAAATGTGTATGAAACTCGATTGCATGTTACACAAGTCACCACAACTAATTTCGAACCGTAGTTTTAGTATTAATTGCAAATTTCTCGCATTTAACGAAATGTCGCTTGCACACCAGTGTAAGCTTGTTGAAATTATTCCAGTTTGAAAAGCATCGAAACGTGCAATCGTGGCTCAAAATCATGCCTGATAGTCCGTAAAATATATTAAAGAAAGGGCATTAATCTAAAAAAATAAAATATTGCATTATCAAAAGAGAGCGACCACAAAAGAAAAAAACCCAGCGTCTATAAGAAAAAGAAATGTTGACCTCTATGGCTGACCTTCCCAAGACATGTGAAGAAATTGTTTTTGTGTTACATGTCTCTCAACTCTGAACACGAAATGCAGTGTAACTTTCTACATCATATTGTAGACAACTGTAAATTAAATCGTTTGGTTTAACTTAAGGGCAAATTTTGGAATTCCCAGCGAACTTTTAATTAGCGATGTGTTGACACATGTATTTTCAAATTTCCCTATGAGTTATTAAAGTTCTTTACTTATTACATCTCTATTCAGATGATAATAAGAAAAGGAAAATGAAGCAACGTAACTGTCAATAACTTTTTTTTTTCAAAAACCGCAAGTATCAAAGAATAAATAAGAAAGCATATAGCAATTATTAACAACATATGTAAAGATATAAAAAGGGGAATGTCACGATAACAAAGGACGGGGTTAATTCAAACCAGTGGGAGTGTCCTCCCCAAAACTTTCTTGCATACGAACAAGGGGAGGGGGGAAAATACACCGCGCGCCGGAAAAGGGGCCGTTCAAATATTACGTAAGCATGTTTTTGGTTTTTTTTACCCCCCTCACCCTTGTCAGCAAAAATAAGCAAATCGCAATCTCCCCTCTTATAATTACGTAAGTAAACTTGCAACCCCCCGTTCTTTTTTTTTTCAAAACGTATAACAGTAATAATCTAATTTTAAAAATTTTAGGACTTAATTCAAATAAAAAACTCTAACTCGGTTTAAAATGAAAAAAAAAAGTAAGTTTAATTTCCTTACAATTTCAAGTTTAAGCTTACAAAAATCAAGTTTAATTTTCTTTTGCCAAATTTAACTTCTTTTTTCAAATTTAATTTTTTTAATTAAATTATTTGTGCAAGTTACAAGAGATTTTCGGAAATAAAGTGATTTTAATGTCTTACGTAAGCATCACTCATACTCCCCCTCCCCCCTTGTC
>BGPR01033953.1:0-16718 GCA_013235015.1 Araneus ventricosus
AAATCGCTGAAATTAAACAAAATATTCTAATTTTGTAAATTGAAACACGTCTTTAGAAATAACCGTTGTTTATCCTACAGCTCTTATACAACAAACTGGAGCATGTACAGTTAAATTTGATCACTACGAAAAGTCTACTAGAAAACATTTCAGATCTTCGATTTTCCAAAATATTATTTCTCAAATAAAACTGCCAATGTAAAATCTACGGCAATAAATTTATTTAATTCATACTCGCTACTAAATAAAAATCCATTTAAAGTTACTTTCCGTTGAAAAAGTAATCAAAGCCTTTGAAAGTAAA
Organism: Araneus ventricosus; assembly: GCA_013235015.1. NCBI lineage: Eukaryota > Metazoa > Arthropoda > Arachnida > Araneae > Araneidae > Araneus > Araneus ventricosus. The sequence goes on from BGPR01033953.1 coordinate 305, forward strand.
AATATGTAAATTATTTTAACGAGATGCATTTTCGTTTCTCATTTCTTAATCCTATGCTTACCCATTTTAAAAAAATAAATTCAGTTCTTCGAAGAAATATGTGTTCTTTACGCTGTCTTCAGGAAGATCCTATACACTGACTTAATTCTTCACATTGGAAAATTTTCAAGACGACCCTTATTTAGATACTTTAATTTCTGCTAGCTCAAATTAAGAATAAGCCAATCACCAAAACGCGTCGTGATATATGTTTCTATGTAATTAAAACCTAATTTATTCTTCGCTAATTACGTTCTGCATCAATTTGATCAGCATGCTCAACCCAATGCGTGCGACATGCCACTTCTATATATCAGACCTTAATGCCAAATGTAATTTAACTCAAAGGCGATGACAGCTTAGAAATTATGAGATTATCTATGAAAAGGGGAGATCTTTAGCGTGTTATTCAATTGGAGAATATTGATTTTTCGTGTCCTCTGCGACTTGTAGCAGCACTACTTCACGAAGAATATTTTTGTTTATGCTTTTATGGTGCTGCGACGTCCCGGAATAAATTATCTCAATATTTTGTATTTTTAATGACCAGTCAAATAAATTCAGAGATTATCAATTTATTTATTACAGTTTCTTTCAAGTAAGTTAATAGAGAGAACTGTCAACTCTTTAATATATCAACTACCTATCTGTACATACGGTCAACTGTCATATATAACACCAATCTTATAAAATGGTGCAAGGGGCATGACAGCCCTCGTTTAACACGGTATTCTAATATAATGGCCCAGATCTGTCTCTCGGTAACGCTCTGACGTCACCAAAAATAAAATTCGCGCCATAGCACTGCGAGACGTTAAACAGCATTATTTCATTGTTAGAGCACCTAAATTTCAGTAACTTTAAATTTAAAAAGGTAGTGTCGTTCCAATTTCAAATTCAATAGCTCTAAAGTAGTGAAATAAAATTTGCTATCTATTGATATAAAATTTATGATCAATAGTTCCCGAGAAATTTTAAATTATATTAATCATCTATTTCAAATTAATTTCCGATTTTAATAGAAAGTAGTAAATCACATCAGTGGTATATCATGCGCGTGATATAGATTGGACGCCACGATGCATCTGATTATTTATTGCAATCGTGATTATATAATTTGATAATATTTTTTCGCAACGTTTGACAAGCAGAGGAGTGCTTAGTTTTGATTAGAATTTCGAAAACGAATTCCTTTGAAATTTTAACTTTTGACTTACGTTTGACAAGCTGAGAATTTCATGGTTATTGAATTATAATAAAAATGTTAAACAACGAAAAATACTTCACACGGAATGTTGTTTCCCAAGAGGCTTTTTGAATAAAGAAATATGTAAATAAAAAAATATTTCCTGTCATAAAACATATATTTATTTTGTTTTCAATTACTGTTAAACATTTCTCTCGCATATATATCTCATTATTCAAGATTGCCCGTGCAACGCCGGGCCATGCAGCTAGTTTGATTTAAAAGGGGTTTCTATTTATTCCAAAGTTTTTTTCAATCCGTAATATAAAAAAAGAAGCGAAAATTGCCATCAAAAGATGGGCCAAATTATTGCCGATCTCATTCGGTCAAAGAAAAAAATGTCGCCCTCCTAGAAAGGCCTCCATATTCTTTTTCAATGATTATTATATAGCAAGTAAAATATGTGAGACAAACACGTTAAGATACTGCCGAAAATAATAATCGAAGTCATTAAATTGAAGGTTATGACGTCACCTGCGCTCTGCACCGTCAGCTAATGTAATTGCCAGCAACGTTCCGGAGAAAGTGTCGTGGGAGGAAGCTCGCTAGAGCAAAATATCTTTCAACTGACCAGGAAAAAATTAACTAAAAAAATGAGAAAAGATATTTTAACCGTTCTTGTTTTAAATCCGACAGAACCGTTCCAGTTTTAAGCTGAAAAAAATTGAAAATAATAGTGTTATTAGAACGTCGGATGCAGCAAATTTAAAAACAAAAATAAAATTTCGATGGCAAAACTGACTATTTTTTAAAAAATTCTGAAAATTCAGTAAATTACGTTTGAAACTCAAAACAAATGTCTTTAGAAAGAAAATTGTTTGTTCTATCTGATGGTGTATCAGTTTTTTTCGAACTAAAATCAGAAACGATACTGTGGACAAAAATGCTTCAAATATCACCCAAAAAAAGCATTAAACATTAAATAAAAAAATCTAGATTAAATTTTAAAATTCGGGCTTCGAGGCGCATTAAGTCACCTTTACGACTACCCATGTGCCGAATTTCATGGCTGTGAGTGCGACAGATTCGTCTGGACATCGCAAGCACGCACACACAATTCCTTTTATAAGTATAGATATGAGTGCTTTGAATTCGATTTACTCGCAAAACCTTTTAGAATTAAATTAGTAATTCGCGCACGGCGTTGCCCGTGGAATCAGGACTTCACAGAATGAAAAACGCCCACAATGACACGAAAAAGTTTTGGAAACAAAATAAAAACAAAAGATGCACATTATTCATTTTTAGGAAAAGAGTACCGAGTAGTTAATCCAAAATAATATTAAAAACTTACAACGTGAAAATCCTTATTAGACAGCAAGCGAAATATGCGAGACAAAGAAACATGTTAAGACACTGCCGAAAATAATTATTGAGTCATTCAGTTAAAGGTTATGCTGAAATGTGAATATTTACATTTATGCTGAAATGTGAATATTTTTGTATCTGTTTACTTTTCTGACTTATCTTAGCTCATTTTCCTAACAAAGTGTTAAGAAAATGAGCTTTATTTGTAAAGGCTATGTTCGTCAGTTGTTCACCCACTTTCTTGTAAACAAAAACAACAAAAAACGTTTGATCCCAGAAGTTATGCTTTTGTATTGATAATAGGCTGAATAATAATATCAAATCTAAGAAAGTCCGTTATTTTATATCAAATTGACAAAAGTAGAAATATAAACACTTTTATTATACTTATATACGTTTTCTATAGCACACTTATTTTATGAAATATCGAAATAAAATTATAACACTGCTTAAAATAAAGAAGAAAATCTTTTTCTTCTTCCACCAATGATATGCGAACTACTTCTTTTGCTGTTCTGGCAAGTCTTAAAAGCATTTCTAGATGCAAAATTTACTGTAAAAAAAAACTTCAGCTTTTATTTTATCTTAAGCACAAAAAAATTACAATTGAAATATTTGAATCAACATAAACTCAGCATAAAATCAAATGCTACTCTACTGAGAGAAAAACATTCTCCCAAGTATTGCAAATTCTTTATTTATGAATTTATGAGCGAATCTTTGTTCTCACGTGAGAAATCAAACTTCTCAACTGAGATGTCTTTTTCTCATTTTTCTTCTCTTTCATTTTAGTTAGAATTGTATTGCTCACTCTCTACTTAAAAGTTTGCATAGTTCTTGTTTTTCATTAGTTTTGCTGTATAAAAATTGTTTTTCGCTCCTAAAAATTGATTTTGCTCACTAAATGCACTGTGCAGTTAGAATTAAAGCATCCCTGTTCAGAGCAGTGTAGAGAAATAACTAGTGATAATACGAACAGCAAATTTCTCTGGTATGCTTTCAGATTATGATGAATGGCATGACATAAAATAGATCCTAAATTCAATAATTGGCAAAAACTCCGTATTACACACGTAATTAAATCGTTGCTGTATAACAATTGAATAACTACCATAATGCATATCAATTATAAATCATAAGTTTTATTGGATTTGAAGAATTTGTAGACACTAACACTTGCTAGAAACACCCATAAGTCAACTGAATTGAGGAAGTAATTAAATGATTATAACACAGGGAAGTTACTTTCGCAAAATAGTTATTTTATTCTGAATTTTTTTCATCATTCGTTTCCCAGTGTTTTGAATTGCAAATCATTGAGATTTGCTGTTATTATTGCCACTACTTTGTTGCTTCTCTTTAATGCTTTGAATAGGATTAATTTATAAGGTCTGTCCAAATGAAAAGGATACTACAGTTATATGTAAAGAAATTTTAATAACAATATTCTAATTACAGTTCATGTGGAACAGTACAACTATAAATAATCGCCGTTGACATTGATACACTGATCCCCAGCGCGTAGGAAGCGAGTGGATGGCTTCAGTGTAGAAACTCCTGGGTTGCTGACGGATCCAGTTCCCGTCTCGCCGTCTTCTGATTCTCTGACACTGCTTGGGCACCCACTGTGCACAAACTTTGCCATAACCAAGCTTTTTGTGGATTATGTGATGCACAGTTCCTTTGCTTATCGACAGTTAAAGACCAATTTCACGTTTGGTGATCCGACGATTCTGCCGTATGAGCTCATCCACAGCCGAAATCATGGCACTGTTGGTCACAACTTGTTCTTGCCAAGGACGTGGCAAGTCCTTTATATTTACGCGTCCCTTCTCATAACGCTGACACCACCAGAATATGGTGCACCGTGCGAGACACTGTTCTCCGTGCACCTGTTCCATCTGCGGTAAATTTGTGAAGCATGCTCCCCTACTCCGCGAAGAAATTGGATAGCTGCTCTTTGCGCTGATCTGGAGGAATCCATCATGCAACGAAATGCGGAAACAACTCTCCAGAAATGAGGATACTGATGCGAAGCCGTTAACTACGCAGGTGCAACTGGGAATACCACCACGCCATCTATCGGCTAGCACATTAACTTACTGGTATTTGATACAACGCCGATACAGCTAAGGTCTCCTTTTCATTTCGGTACACCTTATAGCTCCAATCAACATATACTTTAACAAAGAAACCAAATTTGATTTCTTTCCTTATTCTTAAATTTAACTTGAGTGAAGAAGAGAGCTGAAATTTATTTGAGTTTTCACTATAATCCCAGTGCTAAATTATTATAAAAAATTAAGGTTTTAGTTAATAGCATCGTTAATAGCAATACCAACCTTTTGCTTTCATACTGATGATTAAAACTTGAACCATTTCTTTTATACGTTTATAGTACCAATACTTTTATCTTAAACAGATTAAAAATGAAGAAATACATTTCACTGATTTTTTGTAGTTAAAGGTGTTAATAGTTCTATAAGATGAAAATACAAAATGCTACAAACATCATTGAAAAAAATGGGTACTATCAATAGCTTTAAAGCTTAAAATTCTTATGGGCAAATTACATTTATTTTAAATATCAAAAATTTCAATTCAGGTTTATACGATTTTATTTAATAAATATTTCGGAATTAATTTTAAAATAATTTCATCATTCAAGTAAAATTTTGGAAAATGCATTTTTAATTTAAAATTGCCATAGAACATTTCCTTACAATCTTGATGAGCTTTGCCTGTTAAAATTGATTCTTCTCGGATGAGGAAAAAATTGAAGATTAAGATATTAAATATTGATATTAGAGTCATAATATAAACTTTCAGAATTTGGTTTGGCAAGATCTCAGCCGTCCTCTTAAATTGGGGATTTTGGCAAAAAAATGCTGTCCTCTTTTTTCAAGTAATTGGAAAATAGGATATGTTGCCTATTAACCCCTTCTTGGTCTTCGTCGCGTCCTCTTTTTTAAAGTAATTGGAAAATAGGATATGTTGCCCTTAATGGGCAATATATCCTATGGTTTATAAGGCAACATATCCCCTTTCTCGGTCTTCGTCGCGTCGTCACTTTTCAAGTAATTGGAAAATGGGATTTTTGCCTATTAACCTCTTCTTGGTCTTCGTTGCATGTCATGCGACGAAGAGAAAAATTGCATCATTGAAAGTGAATTCGTCGCTACTTGCACGTCTCGTTATATTTAGCGATTATTTTTTGTATTTCTGAATATTGCTAAGAAATGGCGCAAATAGTTCTACTTTCTTCATGTTTTCGCGGTGAGATTTCCCGCCTTGAATTGAAAACATAATCATTTTGTAGGAGATTCGAAAAGAAATCCGACCAAGAAGGGGTTAAACTGCCCATTGTATAGCTATTTTGGTCTTTCCTCATGAGCTACGTGTCTGCTTATCACACATGGGATGATTCAGTAGGACAGGGTGAGGAATATTATACGCCGGATTTTGTAAGGGGATAAAATTCAAACGGTACAGCATTTGTACCAGCCCCTATACAGACAGAAAAATCCTACTCGCATAGAATCTCTACCAGACATACGAAAAAAAATGCTAAAATGAAGCACAAAATTTGATGTACTGATCTCCTTTGCCTTTTGTTGGGAAATTTCGGGCTAAGAGAAGCTATATTTGGAGTAATGCAATCTTCTTACAGAAAAATTTCCCAATTATTATTTTGAATCCATTTCGAATAAAGTCCTTAGCCCTTGATAAAATGGACTAGAATGGATTCCTTGTTTGTTTGTTTTTCCATTTCCTCTCAGTTTATCTTTGTTTTTTGGCTTTTTTTGAATGATATTGATTTCAATTGTTCTTTGTTTGTAGCTGCAATTGCGCGCGACTTAAACATTGATTAAATTTTTATTATCTAAATTTTATTGTTTAAAAAAATTTGTTGTTTTTGCTTAAAGTTTAAGTTAATTTTTTTAAAAAAAATATTCTAATTTTAATAGTTGATAGTTTTTAAGCACAAAATTTGATGGTGCATTTATATCAACAGCAGTTGAGCCCCTTTATGAAGCTAACCAAGCCATATATTCCAAGCCATACCAATGAAAAACCTTGACTCTAAACTCACTTTACTTAGTCTTAAACTTGGCATAACACTGATGAAGCGTGAAATATATTAGGCATAAAGAAGAGAAAAATCTTTCCTTTAATCATACAGGATACGGACGCACTTCAAAAATTTCAGAAAATCAACTTTTGCAAAAACTCCACCCTCCGTCTTCGATGCATCATTAACATCCACAGATCTGTGAAATCCTCTTTCATCACAATGTGTAATAATCAGTTTACCATAACCGCCAGGACCGAAGCTCTTCATTAGCATCAGAACTTCGTGTCCACAGAGAGTCGGGATACGATTCCTCCTTAATCACCACGCTTCCAGACTCGCGAGTGGTGACTTGAAAGCAGCCAGTAATCGATTGAGCCGCGGACTCCAATGAGATAATGAAGAGATCATGAGTCATTAGATCATTAGATCAGGGTCCGATCGGTTACCCTGAATAGATTTCGGACGGACTCGCGTCTGTAACTGACCCGAAAATCTGTTATCCTCGAATAGCATACAGCTCTCGAAGTGTGATTCATGCGACTTCTGAAACTTCATAAATACCATGGAACTGGGAGGTTGGATTAAAATACAGAACGACCCCGGTTGATCGAACGAAAGTGGAGGAAGCCGTTTAGGATAACGTTTTATTTCGATTAACCCAGTGGCGTGAAAACCGTGGGTCGCGACCCCCCCCCCCAAAGGGGTCGTGGGAAAATTTTTGTGTGTTGCTAAATTCAAGAAATTTATTTGGCAATAAAAAATATGAGGCTTTTCTTCAAAAATTCTGATTGCGACTGGCAGAGGGGTTGCGACAAAATCTTACACATAGCGAGGGGGTCGGAAAAGAAAATAGTTTGCGCACCACTGGGTTGACCACTTAACAGTTTCTTTTTTCTGCCATGTTGTGTCCAAAAATAAGCACATTTTTATAAGCAATTTCGTATTCAAATTGACTTTATAAATTCAAATCAGCAGTCAAAACAGTTACAAGTATTGGTTTTATTAATTTTTGATGATTTTTAATTGCAGGGGGCAAGGACCTAAAAACTGGTTTACTTAACCTAACCTGACCCAAAAATTGGTTTACACTTGTTTTGCTATCCAACATTAATTAGACTTCTAGAGCCATTTACTAGAAACATTGCAAAGTAAAGAAAGTGAAAAAGCAGGGAAAATCAGTGGATTGGCTTAGAAAAATGATCTGCCCGATATGCTTTCAGGCAAAACTGGTTTACTTAACCTAACCAGACCCAAAAATTGGTTTACACTTTTTGCTATCCAACATTAATTAGACTGCTAGAGGCATTTACTAGAAACATTGCAAAGTAAAGAAAATGAAAAAGCCGGCAAAAACAGTGGAGTGGCTTAGAAAAATGATCTGGCCGAGATGCGTTCGGGCAAAAACTGTTAAGTTGTTAAGCCATGAACCATCTATTACTATTTTGTATCTCATTACAGTATGTATTTCTGAAATGTTTTGATCTTAAAACAATTCAAAACTCTCTTTGTAGGCTCCACTTATGCTCTTTATTAAAGGTAACCCTTCGTCCGGGCGCAACATTCTCACCGTCGAGTTCGGGCGCAGTGCATCAGGCACTGGTGAACAGTACCATAATTTAATATCGTTAATATCCTTTAATTTTAATTTTAGGGTTCTAAAATTAATCAATGACATTCTTAGGGAGGCTTAAAAGAAAGAGACTGGCAATATCGTTGTAAAAAAAGTCTCGCCTTCGTGATGATTTCCGTGTACAGTACGTGTTTTTCAGATTTGCGATTTTAGAGGCATTTCGGATAACCGTGGTTTTTCTGTACATCTATTCAGAATACAGTAGACAAAAATCAGTTAAAAAAAATTTGCCAAATTTCTAGGAATACGTTTTGGAAATGGGAAAACGAATGAGAATCGGGGGGGGGGGGCTCAGAGGTAAAGTGGATCAAGTTCATGAGATTCTTTTCTGTGACAACAAGTTGATACAAAAAAGTTCTCAAAGTTTATTAGGTGCTCAAAGTTGTTCAGCTGAAGTTGATTAGCTTAAAGTTAATTATCTTGATTTAAAATAACAGCGGACTTTTAATTGTTCTTGCTGCCTGGTGGATACCAGTTGAGCTGTGGACTTGCATTTCTGTTGCACAGAAAATATAGCAGTGTCAGTAAAAAATAAGCAAAGCTTGGACTTGGTTCTCTTTAATTCTGAACAATCCAAATAATAATAATAATAATTTTTAAAAAATTAAAAACTCGATTTTATAATGCCCTGCAAAGTAGAAAATATTCTTTTTATCAAAAATATTTTTAAAAAATGTCGAATCGTGATGACAGAAATACTTAAAGAAAATTGAAAATTTAATCATATGTATAATATATTTTTTAATTATTAAAGAGTGTTGAAGAATTTTCTTTCTTATGATATTCATTGTGGCTTAGTCTTATTTTTATCACCTTACATTTTTACGATTGGCCTCCATATTTTTTGATTATAATCCAAATTATTTTCTACATGTTCAAGCATTAATCAAGTCTTGTTTTATAAAAAAATTATTACTATTGCTTTTCTTTATTAGTTTTTAATATATTTCGTAAGTCAATGTTATAAATTTTAATGAATCATTAATTGTTTTCCTCAAATTCACTATTAGGTGGTGCCTGTTTTGTGGAATTAAAATTTATCGATTAATTGAAAATTAAATTATAAAAAATATTAAAACATTGTATTTTCACCTGTACCACACAATTGAACGAGGTCAGAAGTCAAGCCCATCAGTCAGGGACTGAAAAATCGATGACAAAATTCATCCTTAAGAACAAGAAATTTACAGAAACAAGTCAAGTTAAATAAAAGTGCATAAAAATGACCCAAGCGGGAATAAAGACAAACATTCCCTTGTTGCAAAGCTACTTTAATTCACATTCTTCCTTTACATGCACGAAATCTTGTAATCAGAATTTTGACCACTTTCTGACCAGTTGGAGCTCTGAAATTTTGCAACGTGCATAAGTTCATTGGCAATGTAATAACCAAAAATATTTTTTTAACTATCTATTAATGTCGAGTTAATTAAATTAATTTCCTTTTGAATTAGACATTATAAAAATTGTAAATATTGGATAATAACAAAGTATAATGTACCAAATATAATTAAAAATGAAATGACGCCGAAAAATTGAAAGCTCTACAAAAATATGTTTTTAAATTAGAATTACAGAGAGCACGGAAGATTCGGATTGTTTCTTCCTCTTTTAAACAAAGAGTAAATTGAGTTGCTTTCCAAACGACTCAACTGGGAAATCTGGAAAATCCAGTTATTGCGTTTCATATTTAGCCGCAATCATTTAAAGTGACTCCATTTGTATTACAATGCTAAAAACAATCTGGGCATTTAAAGCACACTGCTTGGAAAATAGGAGCAGAAGGAAGAACTTTCGGAGACTTTTTTAATATTTCTGTTCTGTACTATTTCGTAAATTGGAGCTGAAATGAAAAATGCATTCGGTATCCTATTGAACAATTATTGAAAATTCAGCTTAAATAAAGCAAAGATTAAGAATTAAGTTATCCGTTGCTAGCACAAGAATAAGATTAAAAAATTTAAAATAAATTCATCAATCAATTAAATTCCGATGTGGCATAAGAAGAATGATGATATTCTTAGTGGAATTTTATGTTTAGAATTTAAATGAAAATAAATTCTTGAGTCTTATTCTTATTTTTTAAATTCTTCTACGGATCGTTTGGCATCTTCTAGATTAATTTAAAAATCAAAAGCATCAGATTTTGCTTCCAGGAAGTGCGACTACTTTTGTTATCAAAGTTAAATAAAGCTAAGTATGCAATAAAATTTATATATAAAGTTATATATCGTCGCTTAACAAGCAACACCACCTATATCACTTTTTTTGAAATTTCAAAGAGTTTATACTCAAGCAGTAACGGATATTTCTGATTTTTTTTAACATCTGATACTGTTAAATATCGTTGTAGCAATTTGAGATCGCCGTTAGATGGCGCTGCTGTAATGCTGTCTGTTTAAGAATTTTGTGGGTGTAATCCAGGGTTGCCATATTGGCCTTTTTTCAAAGCGGTTGGCCTTACGAATTTTCAGTTGGCCTTAAATTCATTTTTGGCCTTTTTTTGGTTTTATTTTCGTTTCTTGATTTTTAGAACTCCTTTTTATAGCTATTCTACTTGTTTTTCATAAAATTCTTATATTCTAAAATAATATTTCGAGCGGCACAGTGTATTCGATCTGGATATTAGGTGAATAACACCGAAACTAATAAAAGAGCATTCTTGAAAATTTTATTGTTTATTAGAAACGCTTATTACGAATCTGAAATCAATTTTATTTGTATTAATGGAATAAACCTTTTATACTGCTTATTATTTAATTTTAGTGCGGAATCGCTTTTCATTTATTGTGACCAAACTGAAAAATAACCTTGCATACTTTTGTTCACTCATGAGATAATATACTATATTTAGATATTTCATTTAGCCATCACCTTTCATTGTAAAGCTGTTTATGAAGTGGTTAAAATTTTTTTCTTCAATATTGTTTCATTAATAGAGTATTGATCATACGTCATTCTAAATTGATTCATTTCTATAAAATAAAGCATTTTCTAATCGTAAAAATTTAGCGAAAAATAAGTACTTGAATCAGTTTTTCAAATTTGGCCTTATTTTTAAGAATGTTTGAACTTATTTTGTCATTTTGATCTGGCAACCCTGGTGTAATTGGTGTTGTCCTGTCCGTGTGCTAATAAACGTGTTGTCTTAAAGATCTCGCTCCATTTATTTCGTAATAAAAAGTCACTTCGTAATAAAAAGACACTTATGCAAATCTTTTAAATACAAACGTAAGACCGCATGTTCCTACCATATGTGAGAAATAAATTCAGAAATATTCGTTATTAGTTGAGAAAAATTGAGTATTTTCTTCCTCTTTGAAATTTCAAAAAATAGAGATAGGTGTTGTTGCTTGTTAACGGACGATATAGTTTTGTTTTTGCTGAGAATAATACGATTCAAGTTAAGATTTGGGGATAACAGCCTTTGTTGTTTCAAATCCCATAATTCTTTAATTCAAATTCAAAAGTTAAAGTTCACTTTAGAAACATGGAGTTTGAAGGAGTTAAGAGCCAGGACAAACAAGATTGCGAAATTACTCGGTGATTTCGAAAGGATGCGAATGAATTAATCTTCCCTTCTAACTTTATTTAAGCAATCCCAATTAAAATCAGGTTGTTGTTAACTTCTTTGAAAATACATATATTTAAAGAAGACAGCTTATAGGCGGGCAGGTAGGCATTCTCGCAATCGAATTGGGGAATGTTTACACACGAACGCTGGACGATCAGCAACGTAACAACATCGTCGTGGAAAGGGGGGATGAGTAACAGGGATTTCAGGAAACTTGCGCTACTTTATTCCAGAGTATTTATTGATTTATTCATTTTCAAAGAAAGAACAATAAAAGGATAGCTTTGGAATTAAATAATTTATTGTTGATAATTCAGAGAATCAAAGAAACAAGTAAAAAGCTGCAATTTCTGCTAAAATTAGAAGAATAATCCAAGATTTAAAGTGATGGATTAGCTAAAAATCGTCAAAAAGGACTTGGATTTTTACCACGCAATGATGATTTTTTACTTTCTCGTATACGAAGTATACAAAGAGAAAGTATCGTAATTCGTCAAAAATTCGAACTCGAGATTTTGACGAATCTCCACGTTTTAGACCTCCATGAGTCCGAAAAACACAATTTTGGAATTATGTTTGTCTGTGTGTCTGTGAAGACGATAACTCGAAAACTATTAGAGCTACGAGGATGAAATTTGGTATGTGGTCTTTAAATATAATTTGTAGGTTTCTATCAAATTTTGGACAAAATCCGACAAAGGGAAGTCTGTATGTTCGAGGTCATGCGAACACTATAACTCAAAAACTTGAAAAGCCAGATGGATAAAATTTTATACACAGTTTTATCGTCATGAATGTAGGTCAGTGTAAAATTTTGGGCCAAATCCGTCAAAGGGTTGACTGTCTGTCGGTCCGTATAATTTACTTTTGAAGAGAATCCTTTATCTCCACGCGCATGCGTATTGGAAGAACGGAGAGGAATTTTATTTCGGAGTAGCGAATTACGTCAGTTTGTCCTTGAACCGGTAAGAGAGGAAAATCGTTACGCATCTCTTTGAATTTCATTCTTTGCCTAGATCTTTTTCAATCACTATAATGAAAAACCTTCTGATAGTCATTGGATTCTGGGTAACAATAGGTTCGAATTTTTTTAGCCACGCGGGGAGAGGGGAAACGGCACCTTTTTGGGGAAGTATACGAGAAAGTTTAGGGGAGAACACTACCGCTGGTTTTTAACAGCAATTGCGTACATTTAAATAAATGGGTGTAAACTAGTGGAGGGAAAATATAATCAATCAAATGGATTTTAAAATTACATTTCTTAACAAAATTAAATAATTCGAATGGAGTAGTTGTTTAACCTCTTGACCTACGAATTATTTGACCTCTTAATTATATAATACATCCCATTTGGAGTAATCATAGTTATTTCAATCCAAATAAGAAAGTAAAGGATATTTAAGATGCTAATCTGTATACAATTGAATTTCTGTTTTAAATTAATTACTACTTTGACTTGATTACAGTTTTAAATACCCAAAATTTTGTGATTCGATGTATGAGAGAAACAAGTCATTGTATGCAAAAGGGTTCATCATAAATTCCTTTTTTCAAATAAATTAATGTGGGATTTGTACCCGTCAGCGCCAGATGGCGCAGCGACTCTCATACTGTTACGGCTTTATGTCACTCAGAGTCAGGGAGCAGACGAGAGAGGAGATCCGAAGAGTAAAGGTGAATTCTCGAGTAGGAGACTGGACATGCCTTTAGTTCCCGCGCAGGGGAGATTCGAGAACTCTAAATGTCTAGCAACTGACTGCGCGTAGGTGGTCAAGTGAGAATTATCTGAGTACAGTGGTACGATGCTAGCGAAGTGAACTCTCCGACACTGGATTATTTCTGATTCATCAAAATCATGTAACCATATCACCTGTAAATTCAGCATCATCATCTCTTATTTTGTCATCTTTTCCTTAATAAACAGTTGTGTTAATTCAAGTGGGGCGATTGGTATCTTTTCAAACAATCACACCCACATTAAAGAAAGCATCTTTTTAAAACACATTTATTAATGTACTAAAACGGAAGAAATCATTTAGATTTTAACTATTTTATAATCAAGTAGAAAATAGTTAAGTAACAATCTTTTATTCATCATTCAGTATTATATATAAAATGGTATCATGGAATCAATTTTTTTTCGAATTCACTACAGCGCTATTCGTGTCGAATAAAAATTAGAATAAATTAATCAATGAACTAATAATTAAGTTCTGAAGATATTGAAATAATGTCTTGACGTATCTGAGGGCAAGTTCTTTAAATAAAATAAAAATAAAATCTATTTCAGTAATCCATTTTTACAAAAAGTGTAAAAAAAATTATTCAACTTCGAGTAGAAACTAATACACCAGAACCGCGCTAATCCGAACTAATTGGGACCATGCCTGTTCGGATTACCCGAAATTCCGATAAAAATAGAAAAGAAAAAGATGTGTGCCAAAAAAGGTAAGTTATAAGTACTCAGTACTACTGTCTCTTGAATCGATGGTAGTTCTGACTCTGTACTGCAACTTATAAAGAATGTCACAATAAAAAATGTAATTTACTGGGTATCGGAGTCATGGGACAATGTTACACAAAATTGTTTAGTAAAGTCGTAGAAGATGTTATGGCCAAGTTTAGCTGATTCTAGAAAAGTTGAACAGGGAGAAGCAAAGAAAAGCGAAATTCTTCCGCTTATTAAATGTATCCCAGACTGTAAAGACGCAACTGAACACACTTGTAACTGAGTGGTTGTCTTGTGATACTGGAGCCAATCAGTTATATACAGATGAAGAAATCATCTCTTTCGTTCAGAATAAGCCACAAGATGACTGATCTAGAAGAAACTGATGAGCCAGAGAATGTTCTCGTTTCCCATTCTGAAGCTGCAAATACGCTAGAAATAGCTCTGCGATATGTAGAGCAGAGTGAAAATGCGACATCAACAGACATTATGTTTATGAGACATTGGCATAATATTGCTTCCACGTCGAGAATAACATCACTTCGTCAGACAAATCTGATAAATTTCTTCACCCCAAAAGATCGTTAATGTAAATGCGTATGTGATGTGTTAATGTAATGAGTTCTTATTAAATGTAAACGAGATCCTTGAATTATTGCATTAGTTTCTTCAATGTGTACAAAATTATGCATGCTGAAAAAAGTACTTTTTTGTTTTTAGTATGTATATTTAAATCCTTTTAGGTAATCTTTTCAATTGCATATAATTTTCGAAAATAAAATCGGTTCGGATTAACCGGAATTTCGGATTAGCGAATTAATATTTAAATCATTCAAAATTAGTTTTAAATCGGCAGAAATGTAATTGACGCAAAAATGCGTTACTGCGTAGAGTAGGATTAACAATGGCATCAAATTATGTAATATCACAGCCACAAGTAAAACGTACTACGTATATTATCTGACGTTGTGTTACTGCACGTTGTCTAACACAGCGCTGTGACGCCTCATCCTTTTCCAACCAATAACTTAAGCGGGGCATTCACCGCTGCTCAATTCCAAGATTTTAGGAACACGGGAAGGTAAATATTTTCGTCAATGTTCCAATCCAATGAAAATTGGCGCAAATGGATTTGATGTTTGGAATTCCGAATAGTCCGATTGGAATGGCCGGATGGCTTTTTGAGACCCCGTTGCGAGGGTAGCGAGAAAACAAAGCTTCTGCCTAGATTGGGACCCCGCAAAGAGGCTAGTAAACTCGGAAATTCCCCGTGTGGTGGAGGAGGCGGAGGGTGGGGAGTAACTCTGGGACTTTGAATCTTCTCAAACAAGGTGTATCAAAACAAACTTTGGAACATCCGTGAACTAAGTGCCTAATCTTTCGACTTGAATGGGCGGGAAAAAGACGGTCTTGGGACATATGGCACAGCCTAGCCTTCTCGTGAATGCCCAGCTTTACGTATTCCAAAATTAAATCAGCGCGATGCCCTTGACGAGTATTACGTCAGCATGAATTGACTCCATCGTAATGAATATTTACTTTGTTATGACAATTTAGTTTTAATAATAAATCAAATGTGTTATTAACTTTTTTGTGAACTCATTAACTAGAAGTGTAAAAAAAGAATCGAACTTCTCCACTTCTTCTCATTGATTCGTTCTACCTATGTTTCTCACAAGGAATGTTTCAAATAATTTCTGAGATTTTTTTTTGTTAGATTAAGAGTAAATTCGATATATCCTCATTGTTATATCAAAATGCAGCATGTCAAACTTGCCAAAACACATTTATTGAAGCAAAACGCTTGTATAGGTAAGCTGTATCTGCAGCCAAATTGGCGTGATTGTTATGTGCTGTTACGAAATGCTCTATGTCACTTGTTTTTCAAGTTGTTAACATGAAAATCTCGTATGTTTTCCAGTGTGTGGTTTTTCCATACGACATTTTGATATTACAGTGACGATGTACAGTCGCGTGTAAGATTTATGACTTCAACCCTTATATCATTTTTCGTTATTACAAACTTTTCCTGAGAAGAATGTACTCTTCAAGTTGAGGGTTAAAATCACTAATTAAGAAAATCAGTCTTAAGT
>BGPR01033955.1:0-16718 GCA_013235015.1 Araneus ventricosus
TTTAATTTGCGTAAAATATGATCTTTCAGCCGTACGCTGTGCTGAATTCTCCTCAAAAATTTCCTTCTGGGTCAGTTATTATACTTTTTATATACTCATACTATTTGGGTATTGCTTATGCAAGGAACAAAACATTCAGTAACAGTTATTTCTTGTTCGAAGATAAATAAGTAAATAAAAAAATATATGCGATTATTCTCTCCGCGACGGCGTTCTGATGGATTTCCACAATGTTGCACGTTTCGTGTTTAACTTCGTCATAGAGTGAAGGGAATCGGGTATACATTTTGGAACAGTATGCTTCCCTTTGACCGTTTGTGTACAAAATTAGGTACCTACTGATCTACAATTTTGCTGTACAAACCGTGTTCCAAATTTCATCTGTCTGGGTTTGAGTTTTTCCACATACGGGAATGGTTAGATAGTGCACCTTTGGACAGATTACCTCTAAAACTGGTACAGATCATTGATTTAGATATAAAGACCGCGTTCCAAATTGAATTTTTGAGTTATCATGCTCTCATTATCACGGATAGACGTAATTCTGCAAATGTTTTTGTCGGACTCAGGGATGTCTAAAGCATGAACATTCACATCTCGAGACTTAATTTTTCTGACGATTACGATACTTTCTTTTCAAATTTCGTATGCCAGCAAATAAAAATAAATTTGTGTTTAATATTTAATAAATAATAGATACGCATGATTGAACTGTCAATCGATACGCGTATAACACTATAAAAATAACGTTCAGTTAAACTTTATTTATATAATCATCATCAGTAAAAATTTAATAACATATGATAAAATATTTAGTTATGGTATTATTAGCCTAGACATACTTCCAAATCAAAGTATTAAAAAAATAAGGGAAGTGATTCATCGGTATGTAACAACACACAACCATCCAGTCATTTATAAATTAATGGAAACCATTTTCGTCAAAATTTCCACCAGATGAAAATCGCAAGATATCTGAAATAGTATGTTAACACGTTCACGGCGGCGAATTCATGTTTCTCTCCCATGGGCGTCTACTCTAAAAGCGCTTTGTTTTATCGGGCGGCGCCGAACTATAGCGAGAAAGGAAATTTTATCACAATGATAACCATTTCCGTTTTTTTTTTTTTTTTTACCACTATTGCTGTCCTGTTTTTGCCAGCACTTCGTTCGAAATGTTTTTAAAAATTGCATAGAAATTGATAAACGATTATGTTTATAATATTGAATTGTTATGTTTATATTATCGAATTTATTATATAAGTTGTGTTTATAATAGTGAGTTGAAATATAACAAATCCTACTTTTTCAATTAATATATGTTAAATTTTCAACAATATGGAAACTTTTTCTAGTTACTAAATGAACTAAATTGTTGGTGGTACGCATCAGCCTGATGAAACATTCAAGTGCGAGCCACCGGTTTTACGCGCCGACTGATGGGACATATCAATGCGAGACACACCGGTGGTACGCGCTGCTTGATGGGACATATCAATGAGAGCCACCGGTGGTACGCGCCGCCTGATGGGACATATCAATGAGAGCCACCGGTTTTACGCTCCTCCTGATGGGACATATCAATGCGAGCCACCGGTTTTATGCTCCGCCTAATGGGATATCTAAGTGCGAGCCACCGGTAGTATGGGCCGCCTGATGGGACATAGCAATGCGAGCCATCGGTGGTACGCGCCGGCGTCAACGTGTTAAAAAACTTTTTAAAAGCTAATCGTTTTGTTGACATGATTTTCCCATTTCAGATAAAAACGACGACGAGAGCGAGGACGTTCTCCGTGACCTTGAAGAAATCGACGACGACGCGGACAAGAGTGGGATCGCCTTCGTCAAGATCAGTGACGAGGTGCTCGCCCTGGAGTTCGGACTCGAGACGCTGCCGGCACTCCTCTACTACAGGAACAAAGTGCCCCTGCTCTACGACGGTGAGGCCCGCATGCGCTTTTGACGAACTTCGAATCTTGGTCAGGACCGTACTGAAGCGATTCTGCTAATTTACCGTCCTCTCTATCCTGCCCCCCTCGGAAAAACTACCTTCCTCTATAGTGAAACCTCGCATAACGAGCATAATTCGGTCCAGAAGCTTACTCGTTATGCGAAGCAATTTTTCCCATGGAATTCAATGTTAAATACGATAATGCATTCCATGCCGAAAAACATACTCAAAAAAATTTATGTATAACGTTTATTCAAAGAAAATTATACATAAGATCGTTAAGGAGCCTGAATCATCTTCATCTTACCTTTTACGAAGAATCAACCAGCATGGAATGCGGTTGGGATTTTCAAAAATGGAAGTGAGAATGAGACCTAAACACGGACTGATGTTCATGTTCTTTTATCCTTATTAAAAGAAACTAGCTGTGTGGCCCGGCGTTGCATGGGCTATCTCGAATAATGCGTCATTTCCTGGTGGAGAGAAGAAGTGTGGTCACGTGAGGCCTCGGGCCATATTTTTTCGTATGCCCGCCTCCGTATTTTTTCAACAAATATTGCCACTTACTTTCCCCAACAAACGTAAATATTCTTTCAAATCTAGTCGTTTTATTACTTTATTTTCATATGCCCACCTCCTGTTAATTTTTTCTAGAAATATTGTCACTAACTTCCCCCCCCAAAAAAACTCCCCCTCCTTTGATACTATATTGTTTAATTAAAATTTTTAAATCCAGCTTTTTAATTACCTTTTAGCTAGTAACCAGCGTTTCTCGGGATCCACATTTTTTCATATGCCCGCCTCTGGTTTTTTTTCCCTACAAATATTGTTACTAAGCTTCCCCAACAAACGTAAATCTGTTTTGAATCCTCTCTTATTGAATTAAAACTTTCAATTCTAGCCTTTTTAATACCTTAAAACAGTATGGTTTGAATGAAAACGTGACAATTCCTATGTTTATAAATTAAAACAGGTTAGCATAATATTTGTTCTTCAAAAGAAAAAATAAAACAAGATAAAAAACAGAAACGATAAACGATTTAATAGTACACCAAACTGATAAATTAAACACTATCGTCTTTTCAGTATTTGAATAATAATGAAAAAAAAAACTAATAAAAATGAATAAATATTTTCCCCAACAAACTGAAATCTTGCGAAATGAAACATCGTGCGACAAAAAATGAAAGGAAAAAAAAAATGCTGGAAAGCGATTTTTTCCGATGTTCATAAATAAAAACTCCAAAACGCGGCAGCTCCCTAAAAAAGAAAAAAGAAAACTTTTTATACAATCCAGATGCAAGAACAACTGATGTGACAGATAGTTATCGGAGCTGCCGATAGATGGAGGCACAATATTTCATTCATTTTTACACTTTTTAATTAATACCTTTTTAACTAATTGCAATTTCGGAATTTCAATGGTCGAAATGGATTCGTTGGATTATTTCCAATCTTTTGGTACTTTCAGCTCGTTTCAGGCTTCAGTGGCTTATGAGAAGATAGAGGGACGTAGATAAGTCAATTACATTACGTCATTGATTCACATACGTCACTCAAATAACTCACATTATCTGTGAAGTAGCGTTTCAACAACTGCAAATGTACGGCCGAAAAATCGTTTAAAAAAACCATGGCCTTAAATATTACTGGAATCAAAAAATGAAAACAACCAAAGTCATTCGTTCCATTTAAAACGCTTATTACTAGTAAAAAGAAATCAAAACAAAAGATCCCATTCGATTAACAATTAAAACAGGTTACAGTTAAAAGTTCGAGTACTTGACACCTAGCTTGATTAGAATTAGAGCAAAATAAAAGCTCCGTGGATATGACAGTAGCAGGCGCAAACTCCGGTAATTCCCCTCTCCTCGTCACTCGTTATGGGAAACGTCACTCGTCACTTTTTACAATTTAATTTGCTCGTTACGCGAGGTTTCGCTGTAATTCATTTTCCTCGGACAGATTTATAAAATTGTAGATCCTCGCGTTTAAAATATTTTCGTCGTCCGGCCCATCGCCTTTCAGCGAGGTGAAGTGCAATTACAGTAGAGTCTACCTACAACGAAGTCTCCCTACAGCGAATTTCTCCCTATAACGAAATTTTTAATCGGAATATTAAATAACATTCAAAATATTCGCCATATAACGAAGTGGTTGCCTCCATATAACGAATTTTTTCAGACCTTTCTCTTTTCGATTTTTGCCATTTTTGAAGAAAGTTGCTAATTTCTGGGCAAACAAATCGCTCACACGCGCCTGTTTCTGGAACCACTCGCATTGTTCATTCCAGCGATAACACATAACAATAGAATGCTATGCGAAGGGTAATGCAGTTGTGGGGACCTGTGTTTCTACAGAGGGAGCAACATTTCTACGGGTCAAGATTCCAGGAATCGGGGTGGAGTGGGGATGGAAACAGCAAATGGATGGGACAATGCGAATTTTATGTTTATCCGTACAAGTACATATTATTCTCTAAATTGGTGTATTGTCTTCACGTTTGAGCATTTTATTTATGCAATAAAAATTAGTATAATTGTAACAAATTTATAATAAACATTACTTCATTTTTAATTGAAAGTCATAATTAAATGTTTTTGAACTTATCGCACATACTAAATGGTTTGTGACATTTACTTAAATAACTGCAAAAATCTCTAATCTCCGTATAACGAAATTTTCTCTATAGCGAATTTTTCAACTGGAACCAAGCGATTTCGTTATAGGGAGATTCCACTGTATTAGCTATCTGTAAGTGCAACAAATAACTCCCGTATTTTTTAATCAGCCTCAGAAGACTTATCCTTGAATTCTTTTTCATTTACTTAGCAGATCCTATGAATGCAACCTCTGGTGGTTGTTTTATTTGATGGGAGTAACGATTCGCCATATCTGAAACGGGTAGTGCAGCAAAATATATTGAAATGATTTGATAAAAAAATTCTGTTAAAAAATTATAAAAAAAAACAAAAATTTGACTTCTTTTATACAGTAGAACGCCGGGAATCCGAAGTAATTAGGGCTAAACTCTGTCCGGATTTAAGGGAATCCGGATTATCCTGGAAATTCGGTAAAATGCTCTTGATATACCAAATGCAGTGGAGCAGCGGTTCCCAACCTCTTTGGTTGTGCGGACCACCTGTTGTGTAAAAAAATATGTTGAGGCCCACTAACTAAACATACAAGTAAAAATATAAACATATATATTACTACAAAGCTATAAAGTCGTTTCCCTGAGATGCTAGACTTGGCGACAAACTTGGCGAGTTGGCGATAAATTTGGCGACCTTGGCGACCATTTTGGTGACTTGGCGGCAAAGTTGGCGACTTTGGCGACAAAGAAAATTTTCTAGAAGGACCTCAAATTTTCCACCTATTTCTACTGGTTTCATGAACTTTCTAGAGATTACGTCACTTCCTACATAATGAAGTCACTACCTATTGAAAAGTATAAAGGCAAGCTCTCAAGCCAAGAAGGGTGAGTTGGAATTTGATCAGCAAGCAAGCTGGAGAGCTAACAAGAAACCTTTAAGCGCTGTGTTGAGATTTATTAGTAGTATCTGTTGTGAATTTTTACTTGTGCTGTGTTTACTTGTGCTACGTTTCTTTGCTTGGAATATTTGTAAAGTAAAGAGCTTCATTTTTTTAAAATCCTGCTTATTGGACTGCATTCACGTACACCCTCAAGACAATTTCGTTACAATATTGTTGCAAAAGTCTTACTGTGGGTGTATGGTGTGAACAATCCAACACGCAGGATAATGGAGCGTGAAGGTTTATTTACAAATATGCAGGAAAACACGTAGCACAGGTACAGGAAACAATAGTCCTTGCACAGATTACCAATGTGAACAGACAACAATTCACAGGTAATAACAGTTCAGCACTTTGTTATCCAACAACACAAACAGTCAGCAAATAACTAGTAACGACAATAACTGCACTTTCAATAGCGCTCAGCTCACCAGCTTCCTAGCTCGCACAGCGGATAGGACTCCAAAGACGTTCGCGCTGCAAGGCGATCCCAGTCGAACAACAACAACACTCCGTCATCCAAGCACTCTCCTTATATAGTTTCCCCCGGCAGGTCGTGACGTCACATGGAATTATCTAGTACATTCGAGCGTATCTTCTCTCCTAATGGAAATAACGAGAAGATTCCAGCACCTTTGACATCCCATATTTCGTATCCAAAGTCGCCAAATTTGTCGCCAAGTCGCCAAGATGGTCGCCAAGGTCGGGGAACCAGACGTGGCTGGCTGCTAGTGATCCCATACTTATCCCTGTGAAACTCTCTTCCCAACCATAAGACTCACATTGCTGGGAAGCGACTTTCCATGTCTGTAACAATATTTATACGTATATTAATGCATATATATGTTAGTAATTAGTAAAGTTTACTGTAAAAGGAATAAAATTACATTGTTCTATAAAGCAGAAAAACGAGGAAAAACTGTTGAAGTTCCCCTGACTTCTACTTTTGACTAGCGTTCTGCGGCCCACTAATACTCGATCCGCGGCCCACTTTAGAGTATTAACTCTGGGTGCTCTGTGAAAGCGTACGGAAAGAGTGCGTGGCGATTCGTACGGTACGGCAAACAAGTTGAGGGTTAAAGAAGATATCTGAGTTTGTTTCTACTCATTAAGGTGCTGTATTCATTCTTAAAGACCAATTCCGATACTTCTTTTAAGATAGGAATGAACATTAGCTTTGTTTCCGATTCGTATTTCTTATTTCCCCTTCACACTTTTCAGTAAAATGCTTTCAGAAAATTCGGAAAATATGTTCGGATTATCCGAAATTTCGGAATACAGGGATTCGGATTTCCGATTAAAATTGTTAAAATGAATATTAGATACTAAATTTTCTGCATTTTAACGGCAAAAACGTATTCACTGTATTCCTGATACAGGATACAGTATTGTATCCACTGTATCTATTTAGTAAATACAGTATTGTATCCACTATATCTATTTAGTAAATACAGTATTGTATCCAGCACAGGGGATAGAGACTATACATTATGCAATAGATATTGAAGTCTATTTCGTCTGCTTCACTCAAAGTTAATGGAATAGCACTGCTCTAAAAATGTACATACTCCAGAGTAATTTTTTCTTTCTAGAAAACTATTCGAAAACAGTCATAATCGTCTGAATGATTTATTTATAATAAGAGAAATAAAGAAAAGATCACATCATCTGTAATAAGCAGGAAACGCTTTCTTCGCGCGAACTGATTAAAAAACAAGTAATATATACAAAAAAAAATTGAAATCAATTCCTACTTAGGTCAGCGATCTACACGCTTCGTCACTGACGGTATTTATTCCTAAATTTATATCCTGCTAAATATCTTATATATATAGGGAGAGTGCGAACTAATAGTAGGAATAGAAAAACTTCATAAAGTCTTTTTTAACATATCCAGTAGAGGGAATAAAGAAAGTAATCAACATTACACTCTGACAAAAGTACATGAAAAAATGACGCCTTCGTGAACATACCAGAAAACAAAGGATATTAGGTCTAGAAGCTGGCAAACCTAGCTCCATCTATTGAGAAAAATTCGAACCAAACGACTCAAGGCGACATATGCTTTCTCCCATATAAAACTAAAATTAATTAATGAATTAATATTTAAAAAACTGTATTAACATCAAGTGTCATCCACTACAAGTTAAAAAAATCTATTTGAACTTGAGTGGATGAATAAAAAGTATTTTATTAAAGATTGAAAATTTGAACAAGATATATAAATAAATATATATAGGGAGAGTTTGAACTAATAGTAGGAATTGAATAAAGACAAAGGTAACAGTTTTGGAGAAGGAGAAAAAAAGAGAGAATTAGAAAGAGTAAAAAATTTTGATTTTCTCTATGATTTGGAGAATCCTGAAGCCCCTGTAAGAACATTGAAACTCACTTTCCCTTATTCATATTTTTGCAGCGAGCAATTTTGAGCCCAGATTCGAACTATTCTGAAATTCGGCGATGAATAACTCGAAGTGATTGCTCGACTTGAGATTTCGAGAGAAGGCAACAGTATTTTTACAATTGAAGTTCGCTTACAGGATATATGTATGATTAACCAGCGGAAGTGTGCTCCCCTAAACTTTCTCGTATACTTCTCGAAAAAGGTGCTGTTTCCCCTCCCCCCGCGTGGATAAAAAAATTCGAACCTATTGTAACCCAGGATCCAATGACTATCAGAAAATATTTAGGTAAAGAATGAAATTAACAGATGCGTTCCGATTTAAATGCGCACCGATTTCTACTCTTGCTGGCTCAAGGACAAAGTCGCATAATCCTCCCGCGTGCACAGATTGCTACCAGTACGCATGCGCATGGAGAATCGGATGAAAAAGAAAAGCGCCAATCAGGAGTCAATAAATATCGTGCACTGAAGATTGCGTACAGTACGCATGCGCGTGGAGATAGCGGACTCGTTGGAGATGCGATTATACAGACCGACAGACAGTCAACCTTTTGATGGATTTGGCCCAAAATTTTATACGGACCTGCATTCATGACGATAAAACTGTGTATGAAATTTTATCCATCTAGCTTTTCAAGTTTTTGAGTTATAGCGTTCACATGACCGCGGACATACAGACAGACAGACTTCCTTTGACGGATTTTGTCCAACATTTGCTAGAAACCTACAAATTATGTTTAAAGACCATATACCAAATTTCATCCCCGTAGCTCTAATAGTTTTCGAGTTATCGTGTTCACAGACAGACACACACACACACACACAGACAGAACCACACACAGATAGAACCACACACAGACAGACATGATTCCAAAATTGTGTTTTTCGGACTCAGGGAGGTCTAAAACGTGGAGATTCGTCAAAATCTCGAGTTCGAATTTTTTTGACGATTACAATACTTTCTCTTCGTATACGAGAAAGTAAGAAGTAGTTCCACCTTTAATCGAGTAATATCATCGAAATCTCAGTAAGGAAATGTCGACAAATGTTACAGAAATCAATTTAAACTTTAAAAAATAATATGAAATACTGCTACTGTTGTTCTGCCGATCCATTTGACAGCTTGAAGGATTGTTTCTTAGGATTCGGTTTTCGATATTGTCTAGAAAGTCCCGTAGAATCTAGGATTTTTACATCAATTTAGCGAAGTGATGTTGTGTTATTTGCATAAAACATTGAACATGATTGCAGCAAAAGCTCTGAGGTGCATGTTCGGATTCGATGATTTTTCGTCAAAGCGACGAAGATTCATAAAAGAAAACTCTGTTTTCCTAAAATGCATATCATTTTTCGCCGATTAAAAAATATGACCAAAATTTTAGTTTCTGGCACTTATAAAAATAATACTGTGCTGAAGAAGATTTAAATATAGTGAATAAAATTCTGCATCGCAGTGTTCTCGCAACTAACATTCTCATAGAACAGTTGTTTTATTGTTGCAGGTTGGGAGGATTTTTGAATTGTTATTAAATTTGTATCAACTTTCATGAATATATCAGCGCATTAAATACTGAAATAGTGTTAATAGTCTGCTTTAAAATAAAAGCGATGGCTCATTCGACCGTAAGTTATCGTTTTCTTTTAACTTATTAGACGCTTTCTGACACTTTTCGTCTTCTCTGCAGGAAACCTCCACGATGAGAAACTGGTTCTCACGTGGCTCGAAACCCACAAAGATCTTGATGCAGACGTCATTGAAGACATATCCAGCAGCATCTTGCCAGCTCTCATCGATAACACCACGTATTTAGCCGTGTTGTTCTGTAAGTGATTCACGCTCTAAATCAAGAAAGTTTTATAATAGTTAATAATAATATAATAATGATGTCTTACTAATCTTGATAATAATAATATTATAATGCTAATAATAATATAAAAATGATGTCTTAATAATCTTAATAATAATAGTGTTTTAATGCTAATAATAGTATAAAAATGATGTCTTAATAATCTTAATAATAATAATGTTATAATGGTAATAATAATATAATAATGATATCTTAATAATCTTAATGATAATAATGTTATAATGGTAATAATAATATAATAATGATATCTTAGTAATCTTAATGATAATGATGTTATAATGTTAATAATCTTAATAATAATAAAGTTTTAATGTTAATAATAATATATTAATGATGTCTTACTAATCTTAATAATAATAATGTTTTAATGTTATAAATGGTAATAATATTATAATAATGATATCTTAATAATCTTAATGATAATGATGTTATAATGTTAATAATCTTAATAATAATAATGTTTTAATGTTAATAATAATATAACAATGATGTCTTAATAATCTAAATAATAATAACGTTATAATGTTAATAATCTTATTAATAATGTTGTTATAATGTTAATAATAATATAATAATGACGTCTTAATAATATTAATAATAATAATGTTATAATGGTAATAATAATATAATAATTTTGTCTTAATAATCTTAATAATAATAATGTTTTAATGTTAATAATATTATAATAATGATTTCTTACTACTCTCAATGATAATAATGTTATAATGTTAAATAATAATATAATAATGATGTCTTAATAATCTCAAAGATAATAATGTTAATAATCTTAATAATAATGTTTTAATGTTAATAATAATATAATAATGATGCCTTAATAATCTTAATGATAACGATGTTATAATGTTAATAATCTTAATAATAATAAAGTTTTAATGTTAATAATAATATATTAATGATATCTTACTAATCTTAATAATAATAATGTTTTAATGTTATTAATAATATAATGATGATGTATTAATAATCTTAACAATATTGTTTTAATGTTAATAATAGTATAATAATGATGTCTTAATAATCTTAATAATAATAATGTTTTAATGTTAATAATATAATAATGATAACGTTATAATGTTAATAATCTTATTAATAATAATGTTATAATGTTAATAATAATATAATAATGGTGTCTTAATAATATTAATAATAATAATGTTATTATGGTAATAATAATATAATAATGATGTCTTAATAATCTTAATTATAATAATGTTATAATGTTAATAATGATATAATAATGATGTCTTAATAATCTTATTGATAATAATGTTATAATGTTAATAATGATATAATAGAAAATCTACAATCATAGGATGAATTCTAATTACGGTTTTTGTCCCCTTTGTTACAATCACGTAAATACTAGAAATTTGAAAGGTTTCAGTGTTAATATTAATAAGAGAAATCAAAATATTAATCTTGTGATACAGGAAAAGAGCATATTTTTCTACAAAAATGTGCATATTTGCAATGGCTGACAAGAGCCGCGGTGGTCTGGTGGTAAGGTCTTGACCTCGGCGCCAGAGGGTTCCAAGTTCGAAACCCGATTTCACCGAAGAACCACTGTGTAAGCGGGACTAGAGCACGTTAAATCCGTCGGGACCAAATGTCCTCCCGTTGGTGTGATGAGGAAGTTTGGAGAGGGAAGCCAGCTCAGGTGTCGCCCTCGTCATCCGACCTCGGTTCAGAATGACGAAGTCCATCCCAAGATAGCCCTTGTGTTGCTTCAAAACGGGGCGTAACCAGAAAATCTAGGTGTGTTCCCGCCTGCCCTAGCATTCGGGTAATCTGAACGACAGCCTCTACAATAGCTTCGAGTACTGAGGCCGGAGTCCTAGTAGCCAATCAGATGGCTACTATGCAATCGGCCACGGCCCGACCTCTCCCGAAGGAGGGACCCAAAACCCCACCGTTACTATACCCCCCAGTGGAAGCGAGTTCCTGCTTACTTATCCGGCAGCAATTCATCCTTGTACTATAACTAAACTAATTGCAATGGCAGACATGCGAGTGAAAGCCAGTAGTTTATAACCACGATGCTTATCGCTGGCAACACGATAAACTGGTGGTTTCCACTTTTAGCCAGCAGAGGGCGGTGTGTGTACACAAAACTTTTTTGGTGTACTCTCACCCACCAGGGACACCATCTACGATAAAACTTTGACTCAAAATTCCATTTCATATTCTTATAATGATTTATTATTTTTTTATCCCGTGTAAATTTAAATATTTTTATTAAATGTAAGAGATGATTAATTTGTGTCAATTGTTTCGCCAATTCAAGCGATCATTTCCAAATCCTCTTAATTAAATATCTAATTAATCTATTAATTATCTAATTATATAAAGATTAATTTCATCCCGGATAAATTTATTTTCTTTTGTTAAGTGTAAGACTAAATCAATTTATGCGAAATATTTCGCCAGTTTAAACGATCATTTCCAAAGCAGAATCATCTAATATAGCCGTGATGCTTTCTTTCATCTAATGACTGTTCCTTATTTCTTCTTTCACTTCTCGCAGATGATAGGAACGACGAAAACAGCCAGACGACTCTTCTGGAACTGGAGTCCATAGACGACGACACCAGCAAACATGGAATTCCTTTCGTCAAAATTTCGGACTTGGAAGTGGCTTCGGACTACGGAATAACGGAGCTTCCGGCTCTCGTCTACTTCGAGAAGAAGATACCGAACTTTTATCAAGGTAAGGTTTTACTTTTCATTTCGCATTGATCGCAACAGATGAGGCAATTGTAGAAGAATTCATTCCAATATTTTAGAATAACTGCATCATTTTCAGAAATAATATTCTAGACATCAGTTATATTTACCAGTGGAATATTAACAGCAGTGCTTCTCGTGATCTTTATACTCCTTAGTATAATTTGCTGAGGAGTTATGTAAGATTTGGTATACGTCACAATGCTATATGTTTTCTTTTTTATACACTTTTACTTAACTTGACATGATTCATGCTTGAAAAAATGGAATTTGTCATCGAATTTTCATTCACTTCCTAATGCGTTTCAAATTTTGTACACTTGCATATTCTCGATGACAATACAATATAGTAATAATTTCAGAAGTTAATTATCAGTTAAGCGATTCATTCAGTTAAATTTTGATTCCATACAAGTGGCACCACCTGGTAGGGAATTAAGGTAGTATAAGGACAAGTCGCTCTTCAGGAGGGAAGGCCCGCTTATGATATTAATTAGTGCTTTTTTCTGCTTTAAATGATTCAGCTTTTGCGCAAATGCAGAAATAGCTTTGAGAAAAAAATGAACGCATAATATTTATAATAATGAATAATAGATTGTGAAGATTTAAAAGGAGAAAATTAAATAAAAGAAATTTCTACTTTTTATTTCACTATTAAAAGCGTGTTTTTAAAAGTAGTTTTAGTAACAGTAGTAATAAAGTTTTTGTTAAATTTAATCTCTTTTAAGAGCCTCGACCTCGTCATCTGACCACAGTTCACAATTATGATGACCATCTTCAATTGTTATTTAGTTGCTTTATAACAGGTCATGAACACAATAAACCATCTAACTTAATTTAGAACTGAGGTCAGTCAAATTAAAGAAAAGCAGTAAACTAACGCATCAGCAAATTCATTATAAAAATGTCATTTTTATATATGACTACAATTTTATGTAAAAGTTTAAAAATGGAAGAATTATTTCACTATTGGAACTTCTCGGAGGTTATTTAAAAGACCATCTTGTGAATATAGTTCAGTATAGATTAAGGTTGAAGAAACAACGAGTGAAAAAAGGGCCATTGCGCGTTACATACATTTTTATTCGAAGTTTTTATAACAAAGAGTTAGTAATTTTCTTCATATCTTTTAAAACTTTTTGCCAGTTTTGTCGATCTACAACAATGGATTCGTTCTTTTACGAAGACGTATAGGCTATCGAAAAATTCACCAAATCGTGAATTTAAGAAAAAGGGCACCAAAATCGTTGCACAAAAATATGAATCTATTCCGTTAAATCAAATATTCGTACTGCTTTTTTATATAAAACATTATATGGCCAGTAATTTCGAAAGAAGTGGGTTTTTTTATTGTGATGCACTGTATTTAATCGAACTTTTGATTCCAGGTGATCTTAAAAATGAAGAGGAAGTTTTAAACTGGCTCATCCACCAGAAGGAGAGCGACGAAATAGAAGACGTCACCAATAAAGTATTGGCACAAATGATTAAGACTTCCGACTTTTTAGCAGTTTTATTTTGTAAGTAGTTTATCAACTTATTTAGGTTTCAGTACATTTTTGAAGTCAACATTGAAAAATGTACTTAAATATGATAAAATAACACGTTATATGTTTCTGTAGCAATTTTAAAAATTGATAAGTGATCTGCTCAGATTTTAATAATATTTTAACCCTCTGACCAGTTATCTATTTTCATGTACTACCTTTAAAGTCCTAAAAAAATTGCCTAATTCCTACATAAAAAATTTGCTTTCAATGTGAATAATTAAATCTTTTTTGCGTGTAATAAAGTCTTTGAAATTTTAAGAATATTTTATCCATGTTATTTTAAGAAATTATACATACGAACATGAATACCTGCTTTTGAACTCAATATCAGAACGGAAAAATGCGTTTAAGGTATCCGAACACGTTCGGAGCATTTTTTAAAAAAAATGTTATATAGAAACACCATAATATGTTTTTTAGATTTGAACTTTATAAAGATTAATAATAGAGTATTATTTTTGAGTATAAATTATTAAGAATTTTCAAAAAACCTAAATTTGTGCTGTTTTTTAGGGAAAATTTTCAAAAACTTCAAACATGCTAGAGGTCTAACTTTTGTAATAATTAAGATAAAACCAGTACTAAAATAAACTACATACTGTGGACTAGTGCTTGTACTAGAATCTTAACATTCTTTGGATAAATAAAAATTTTAGAGCTAATCGAACAATCATTATAAGATTTTCAGCAAATTTTTTATGTCATTTTTCAAATAAAAGACCATAATAAAAAATATTGTTACAATATACATTATTCTAGTACATTCACTAGAGAAACATTTGAAGAAAGTGTTCACAAAATTTCAGAACAATCGAATGATAATATCTTAAGTTATCATGTTTGAAGTGTGAAAATTATGCATAACATCTAGTTTTGAAAAAAATCAAATTTTAGTTTTGACACGCGCTTAAATTAAATATCTAAACTTTAAAAAAAATCCTAAAAATATACTAACATCATATTAACTTGAAAAAATGCAGTTTAAAAGAATTTTTGACAGGTTTCTGTCCCTTTAAATGAGAACTTCTGATTAATTAAACGCCCATTTCCGGTTTTCGGTTTGCTATAAAACAATTAATATCTCATCTTCTAATTAACGTACCGACAAAAGTAAATATGTTTTAGAAAGGTAAATGAAAGAACTATCCAAAACATCAAAAATAAAAAAAAAATGGAAAGTTTGGCCGAAAATCGACTTTTCAATGTGTTCGGATATCTTAAGTATATACGTTAAGTATTCTGCATAAAACTGTCTTTGTAAAACTTCACTATTTTATTAAAAATATCCCTTCCTGCAGTAAACATAATATTGTATTAATATGTCTGTAATGATTGGAAAATTAGGATAGCCTGAAGGATTCCAGGTTCGAAACCCAATTCCACCAAAGATCCTCCGTCTAATAGAGACTGGTGAACATTAAATTTGACCTTAAGGGGAAAACATACCCCGGTGGTATGGTGCGAAAGAGGGTGCCTGCTCAGGCGTTGTCCTTGTGTTCTAATCAGAGTTTAAAATTACGAGGTCCGTCCAGAAATAGCTTCGCTTCAAAACGGGGCGTTAATATAGCTAAATTGAACTCAAATTTCGTATGAAGCCATGTTAACTTAGAACAGAGATGTCAAACTCTCATTAACAGCTTTTCTAAATAACAAAAACCGTATTGATAAAACAGCGTGTTTTGTGAAATTTCTTTGTGTGTGCATAAGTAAGGAAGTCTTTCTCATAAGCAATTCCCAAGAATTCTAAGAGTATTCCAAAATAGCTTGCTATGTGCTCATAAATCTGATGACACATTTAAAAATGAATGTTATGGAGCAATAATTTATTTTTGAGAAATAAATTATAAGACAGAAGTATACACAAAACCACGGGCCGCCTCAAGGTCGCATGTTTCCTTTTTGAGTTTCTTATGTGGCCTCACCATTTATTTACAATCTACATTTAAATAATACACTTGCCTGTAATATTTTATATATTACAGAAAAATAACCCGTAAGATTCTGCTCGTGTGGCCTTTTGCCCAACTGCCGATTTTTAATGTGGCCTTTCAGTGCAGAAAGTTTGCCCACCCCTGCACAAAGCTATAAAAGGTTTCTGTCATCGCTTACGTCTAAATTCAAACTTCAGTTAGCTACAGTGATTGGCTTAAAAGTTATACATTCATTAATAATACGGTTCAATGTCAATATGGATAATTCTGTATTAATTTGATCATAAACTTCCTCTATTCGTGCCTGTTTCAGACGACAGCGGGAGCAACACCAGCCAGACCATCATGGAGGAGCTGGAACGCATAGACGACGACTGCGACCAGCACGGCATCCCCCTCGTCAAGATCGACGACAGCCAGCTGGAGTCGCTCTACGGAATCAAGAACCCACCCGCCCTCGCCTTCTACAAGAAGCAGGTCCCCAAGTTCTACACCGGTCAGCACCTTTTTCGTATAACTGAAATATGAAGATATTCCTTCGGTATTAGAAAAACAGAAGTGACAAAACCAGTAACGCCGTGCCTCGATGCGCTTCGATAGGTCATGGATTCCTTGAGTCACGGATAATCATGGATATGCCATGACCAGGTTCAACACACTTAGTCATTGCTGTAAAAATCACTGCACCATCGGAAAACTACACTACTTAATCCATATGCAATCAATCGACTG
>BGPR01033956.1:0-16718 GCA_013235015.1 Araneus ventricosus
AAATCGCTGAAATTAAACAAAATATTCTAATTTTGTAAATTGAAACACGTCTTTAGAAATAACCGTTGTTTATCCTACAGCTCTTATACAACAAACTGGAGCATGTACAGTTAAATTTGATCACTACGAAAAGTCTACTAGAAAACATTTCAGATCTTCGATTTTCCAAAATATTATTTCTCAAATAAAACTGCCAATGTAAAATCTACGGCAATAAATTTATTTAATTCATACTCGCTACTAAATAAAAATCCATTTAAAGTTACTTTCCGTTGAAAAAGTAATCAAAGCCTTTGAAAGTAAAAATATGTAAATTATTTTAACGAGATGCATTTTCGTTTCTCATTTCTTAATCCTATGCTTACCCATTTTAAAAAAATAAATTCAGTTCTTCGAAGAAATATGTGTTCTTTACGCTGTCTTCAGGAAGATCCTATACACTGACTTAATTCTTCACATTGGAAAATTTTCAAGACGACCCTTATTTAGATACTTTAATTTCTGCTAGCTCAAATTAAGAATAAGCCAATCACCAAAACGCGTCGTGATATATGTTTCTATGTAATTAAAACCTAATTTATTCTTCGCTAATTACGTTCTGCATCAATTTGATCAGCATGCTCAACCCAATGCGTGCGACATGCCACTTCTATATATCAGACCTTAATGCCAAATGTAATTTAACTCAAAGGCGATGACAGCTTAGAAATTATGAGATTATCTATGAAAAGGGGAGATCTTTAGCGTGTTATTCAATTGGAGAATATTGATTTTTCGTGTCCTCTGCGACTTGTAGCAGCACTACTTCACGAAGAATATTTTTGTTTATGCTTTTATGGTGCTGCGACGTCCCGGAATAAATTATCTCAATATTTTGTATTTTTAATGACCAGTCAAATAAATTCAGAGATTATCAATTTATTTATTACAGTTTCTTTCAAGTAAGTTAATAGAGAGAACTGTCAACTCTTTAATATATCAACTACCTATCTGTACATACGGTCAACTGTCATATATAACACCAATCTTATAAAATGGTGCAAGGGGCATGACAGCCCTCGTTTAACACGGTATTCTAATATAATGGCCCAGATCTGTCTCTCGGTAACGCTCTGACGTCACCAAAAATAAAATTCGCGCCATAGCACTGCGAGACGTTAAACAGCATTATTTCATTGTTAGAGCACCTAAATTTCAGTAACTTTAAATTTAAAAAGGTAGTGTCGTTCCAATTTCAAATTCAATAGCTCTAAAGTAGTGAAATAAAATTTGCTATCTATTGATATAAAATTTATGATCAATAGTTCCCGAGAAATTTTAAATTATATTAATCATCTATTTCAAATTAATTTCCGATTTTAATAGAAAGTAGTAAATCACATCAGTGGTATATCATGCGCGTGATATAGATTGGACGCCACGATGCATCTGATTATTTATTGCAATCGTGATTATATAATTTGATAATATTTTTTCGCAACGTTTGACAAGCAGAGGAGTGCTTAGTTTTGATTAGAATTTCGAAAACGAATTCCTTTGAAATTTTAACTTTTGACTTACGTTTGACAAGCTGAGAATTTCATGGTTATTGAATTATAATAAAAATGTTAAACAACGAAAAATACTTCACACGGAATGTTGTTTCCCAAGAGGCTTTTTGAATAAAGAAATATGTAAATAAAAAAATATTTCCTGTCATAAAACATATATTTATTTTGTTTTCAATTACTGTTAAACATTTCTCTCGCATATATATCTCATTATTCAAGATTGCCCGTGCAACGCCGGGCCATGCAGCTAGTTTGATTTAAAAGGGGTTTCTATTTATTCCAAAGTTTTTTTCAATCCGTAATATAAAAAAAGAAGCGAAAATTGCCATCAAAAGATGGGCCAAATTATT
The DNA here is from genome assembly GCA_013235015.1 of Araneus ventricosus. Classification (NCBI taxonomy): domain Eukaryota; kingdom Metazoa; phylum Arthropoda; class Arachnida; order Araneae; family Araneidae; genus Araneus; species Araneus ventricosus. The sequence continues at coordinate 1,901 of BGPR01033956.1, forward strand.
GCCGATCTCATTCGGTCAAAGAAAAAAATGTCGCCCTCCTAGAAAGGCCTCCATATTCTTTTTCAATGATTATTATATAGCAAGTAAAATATGTGAGACAAACACGTTAAGATACTGCCGAAAATAATAATCGAAGTCATTAAATTGAAGGTTATGACGTCACCTGCGCTCTGCACCGTCAGCTAATGTAATTGCCAGCAACGTTCCGGAGAAAGTGTCGTGGGAGGAAGCTCGCTAGAGCAAAATATCTTTCAACTGACCAGGAAAAAATTAACTAAAAAAATGAGAAAAGATATTTTAACCGTTCTTGTTTTAAATCCGACAGAACCGTTCCAGTTTTAAGCTGAAAAAAATTGAAAATAATAGTGTTATTAGAACGTCGGATGCAGCAAATTTAAAAACAAAAATAAAATTTCGATGGCAAAACTGACTATTTTTTAAAAAATTCTGAAAATTCAGTAAATTACGTTTGAAACTCAAAACAAATGTCTTTAGAAAGAAAATTGTTTGTTCTATCTGATGGTGTATCAGTTTTTTTCGAACTAAAATCAGAAACGATACTGTGGACAAAAATGCTTCAAATATCACCCAAAAAAAGCATTAAACATTAAATAAAAAAATCTAGATTAAATTTTAAAATTCGGGCTTCGAGGCGCATTAAGTCACCTTTACGACTACCCATGTGCCGAATTTCATGGCTGTGAGTGCGACAGATTCGTCTGGACATCGCAAGCACGCACACACAATTCCTTTTATAAGTATAGATATGAGTGCTTTGAATTCGATTTACTCGCAAAACCTTTTAGAATTAAATTAGTAATTCGCGCACGGCGTTGCCCGTGGAATCAGGACTTCACAGAATGAAAAACGCCCACAATGACACGAAAAAGTTTTGGAAACAAAATAAAAACAAAAGATGCACATTATTGATTTTAAGGAAAAGAGTACCGAGTAGTTAATCCAAAATAATATTAAAAACTTACAACGTGAAAATCCTTATTAGACAGCAAGCGAAATATGCGAGACAAAGAAACATGTTAAGACACTGCCGAAAATAATTATTGAGTCATTCAGTTAAAGGTTATGCTGAAATGTGAATATTTACATTTATGCTGAAATGTGAATATTTTTGTATCTGTTTACTTTTCTGACTTATCTTAGCTCATTTTCCTAACAAAGTGTTAAGAAAATGAGCTTTATTTGTAAAGGCTATGTTCGTCAGTTGTTCACCCACTTTCTTGTAAACAAAAACAACAAAAAACGTTTGATCCCAGAAGTTATGCTTTTGTATTGATAATAGGCTGAATAATAATATCAAATCTAAGAAAGTCCGTTATTTTATATCAAATTGACAAAAGTAGAAATATAAACACTTTTATTATACTTATATACGTTTTCTATAGCACACTTATTTTATGAAATATCGAAATAAAATTATAACACTGCTTAAAATAAAGAAGAAAATCTTTTTCTTCTTCCACCAATGATATGCGAACTACTTCTTTTGCTGTTCTGGCAAGTCTTAAAAGCATTTCTAGATGCAAAATTTACTGTAAAAAAAAACTTCAGCTTTTATTTTATCTTAAGCACAAAAAAATTACAATTGAAATATTTGAATCAACATAAACTCAGCATAAAATCAAATGCTACTCTACTGAGAGAAAAACATTCTCCCAAGTATTGCAAATTCTTTATTTATGAATTTATGAGCGAATCTTTGTTCTCACGTGAGAAATCAAACTTCTCAACTGAGATGTCTTTTTCTCATTTTTCTTCTCTTTCATTTTAGTTAGAATTGTATTGCTCACTCTCTACTTAAAAGTTTGCATAGTTCTTGTTTTTCATTAGTTTTGCTGTATAAAAATTGTTTTTCGCTCCTAAAAATTGATTTTGCTCACTAAATGCACTGTGCAGTTAGAATTAAAGCATCCCTGTTCAGAGCAGTGTAGAGAAATAACTAGTGATAATACGAACAGCAAATTTCTCTGGTATGCTTTCAGATTATGATGAATGGCATGACATAAAATAGATCCTAAATTCAATAATTGGCAAAAACTCCGTATTACACACGTAATTAAATCGTTGCTGTATAACAATTGAATAACTACCATAATGCATATCAATTATAAATCATAAGTTTTATTGGATTTGAAGAATTTGTAGACACTAACACTTGCTAGAAACACCCATAAGTCAACTGAATTGAGGAAGTAATTAAATGATTATAACACAGGGAAGTTACTTTCGCAAAATAGTTATTTTATTCTGAATTTTTTTCATCATTCGTTTCCCAGTGTTTTGAATTGCAAATCATTGAGATTTGCTGTTATTATTGCCACTACTTTGTTGCTTCTCTTTAATGCTTTGAATAGGATTAATTTATAAGGTCTGTCCAAATGAAAAGGATACTACAGTTATATGTAAAGAAATTTTAATAACAATATTCTAATTACAGTTCATGTGGAACAGTACAACTATAAATAATCGCCGTTGACATTGATACACTGATCCCCAGCGCGTAGGAAGCGAGTGGATGGCTTCAGTGTAGAAACTCCTGGGTTGCTGACGGATCCAGTTCCCGTCTCGCCGTCTTCTGATTCTCTGACACTGCTTGGGCACCCACTGTGCACAAACTTTGCCATAACCAAGCTTTTTGTGGATTATGTGATGCACAGTTCCTTTGCTTATCGACAGTTAAAGACCAATTTCACGTTTGGTGATCCGACGATTCTGCCGTATGAGCTCATCCACAGCCGAAATCATGGCACTGTTGGTCACAACTTGTTCTTGCCAAGGACGTGGCAAGTCCTTTATATTTACGCGTCCCTTCTCATAACGCTGACACCACCAGAATATGGTGCACCGTGCGAGACACTGTTCTCCGTGCACCTGTTCCATCTGCGGTAAATTTGTGAAGCATGCTCCCCTACTCCGCGAAGAAATTGGATAGCTGCTCTTTGCGCTGATCTGGAGGAATCCATCATGCAACGAAATGCGGAAACAACTCTCCAGAAATGAGGATACTGATGCGAAGCCGTTAACTACGCAGGTGCAACTGGGAATACCACCACGCCATCTATCGGCTAGCACATTAACTTACTGGTATTTGATACAACGCCGATACAGCTAAGGTCTCCTTTTCATTTCGGTACACCTTATAGCTCCAATCAACATATACTTTAACAAAGAAACCAAATTTGATTTCTTTCCTTATTCTTAAATTTAACTTGAGTGAAGAAGAGAGCTGAAATTTATTTGAGTTTTCACTATAATCCCAGTGCTAAATTATTATAAAAAATTAAGGTTTTAGTTAATAGCATCGTTAATAGCAATACCAACCTTTTGCTTTCATACTGATGATTAAAACTTGAACCATTTCTTTTATACGTTTATAGTACCAATACTTTTATCTTAAACAGATTAAAAATGAAGAAATACATTTCACTGATTTTTTGTAGTTAAAGGTGTTAATAGTTCTATAAGATGAAAATACAAAATGCTACAAACATCATTGAAAAAAATGGGTACTATCAATAGCTTTAAAGCTTAAAATTCTTATGGGCAAATTACATTTATTTTAAATATCAAAAATTTCAATTCAGGTTTATACGATTTTATTTAATAAATATTTCGGAATTAATTTTAAAATAATTTCATCATTCAAGTAAAATTTTGGAAAATGCATTTTTAATTTAAAATTGCCATAGAACATTTCCTTACAATCTTGATGAGCTTTGCCTGTTAAAATTGATTCTTCTCGGATGAGGAAAAAATTGAAGATTAAGATATTAAATATTGATATTAGAGTCATAATATAAACTTTCAGAATTTGGTTTGGCAAGATCTCAGCCGTCCTCTTAAATTGGGGATTTTGGCAAAAAAATGCTGTCCTCTTTTTTCAAGTAATTGGAAAATAGGATATGTTGCCTATTAACCCCTTCTTGGTCTTCGTCGCGTCCTCTTTTTTAAAGTAATTGGAAAATAGGATATGTTGCCCTTAATGGGCAATATATCCTATGGTTTATAAGGCAACATATCCCCTTTCTCGGTCTTCGTCGCGTCGTCACTTTTCAAGTAATTGGAAAATGGGATTTTTGCCTATTAACCTCTTCTTGGTCTTCGTTGCATGTCATGCGACGAAGAGAAAAATTGCATCATTGAAAGTGAATTCGTCGCTACTTGCACGTCTCGTTATATTTAGCGATTATTTTTTGTATTTCTGAATATTGCTAAGAAATGGCGCAAATAGTTCTACTTTCTTCATGTTTTCGCGGTGAGATTTCCCGCCTTGAATTGAAAACATAATCATTTTGTAGGAGATTCGAAAAGAAATCCGACCAAGAAGGGGTTAAACTGCCCATTGTATAGCTATTTTGGTCTTTCCTCATGAGCTACGTGTCTGCTTATCACACATGGGATGATTCAGTAGGACAGGGTGAGGAATATTATACGCCGGATTTTGTAAGGGGATAAAATTCAAACGGTACAGCATTTGTACCAGCCCCTATACAGACAGAAAAATCCTACTCGCATAGAATCTCTACCAGACATACGAAAAAAAATGCTAAAATGAAGCACAAAATTTGATGTACTGATCTCCTTTGCCTTTTGTTGGGAAATTTCGGGCTAAGAGAAGCTATATTTGGAGTAATGCAATCTTCTTACAGAAAAATTTCCCAATTATTATTTTGAATCCATTTCGAATAAAGTCCTTAGCCCTTGATAAAATGGACTAGAATGGATTCCTTGTTTGTTTGTTTTTCCATTTCCTCTCAGTTTATCTTTGTTTTTTGGCTTTTTTTGAATGATATTGATTTCAATTGTTCTTTGTTTGTAGCTGCAATTGCGCGCGACTTAAACATTGATTAAATTTTTATTATCTAAATTTTATTGTTTAAAAAAATTTGTTGTTTTTGCTTAAAGTTTAAGTTAATTTTTTTAAAAAAAATATTCTAATTTTAATAGTTGATAGTTTTTAAGCACAAAATTTGATGGTGCATTTATATCAACAGCAGTTGAGCCCCTTTATGAAGCTAACCAAGCCATATATTCCAAGCCATACCAATGAAAAACCTTGACTCTAAACTCACTTTACTTAGTCTTAAACTTGGCATAACACTGATGAAGCGTGAAATATATTAGGCATAAAGAAGAGAAAAATCTTTCCTTTAATCATACAGGATACGGACGCACTTCAAAAATTTCAGAAAATCAACTTTTGCAAAAACTCCACCCTCCGTCTTCGATGCATCATTAACATCCACAGATCTGTGAAATCCTCTTTCATCACAATGTGTAATAATCAGTTTACCATAACCGCCAGGACCGAAGCTCTTCATTAGCATCAGAACTTCGTGTCCACAGAGAGTCGGGATACGATTCCTCCTTAATCACCACGCTTCCAGACTCGCGAGTGGTGACTTGAAAGCAGCCAGTAATCGATTGAGCCGCGGACTCCAATGAGATAATGAAGAGATCATGAGTCATTAGATCATTAGATCAGGGTCCGATCGGTTACCCTGAATAGATTTCGGACGGACTCGCGTCTGTAACTGACCCGAAAATCTGTTATCCTCGAATAGCATACAGCTCTCGAAGTGTGATTCATGCGACTTCTGAAACTTCATAAATACCATGGAACTGGGAGGTTGGATTAAAATACAGAACGACCCCGGTTGATCGAACGAAAGTGGAGGAAGCCGTTTAGGATAACGTTTTATTTCGATTAACCCAGTGGCGTGAAAACCGTGGGTCGCGACCCCCCCCCCCAAAGGGGTCGTGGGAAAATTTTTGTGTGTTGCTAAATTCAAGAAATTTATTTGGCAATAAAAAATATGAGGCTTTTCTTCAAAAATTCTGATTGCGACTGGCAGAGGGGTTGCGACAAAATCTTACACATAGCGAGGGGGTCGGAAAAGAAAATAGTTTGCGCACCACTGGGTTGACCACTTAACAGTTTCTTTTTTCTGCCATGTTGTGTCCAAAAATAAGCACATTTTTATAAGCAATTTCGTATTCAAATTGACTTTATAAATTCAAATCAGCAGTCAAAACAGTTACAAGTATTGGTTTTATTAATTTTTGATGATTTTTAATTGCAGGGGGCAAGGACCTAAAAACTGGTTTACTTAACCTAACCTGACCCAAAAATTGGTTTACACTTGTTTTGCTATCCAACATTAATTAGACTTCTAGAGCCATTTACTAGAAACATTGCAAAGTAAAGAAAGTGAAAAAGCAGGGAAAATCAGTGGATTGGCTTAGAAAAATGATCTGCCCGATATGCTTTCAGGCAAAACTGGTTTACTTAACCTAACCAGACCCAAAAATTGGTTTACACTTTTTGCTATCCAACATTAATTAGACTGCTAGAGGCATTTACTAGAAACATTGCAAAGTAAAGAAAATGAAAAAGCCGGCAAAAACAGTGGAGTGGCTTAGAAAAATGATCTGGCCGAGATGCGTTCGGGCAAAAACTGTTAAGTTGTTAAGCCATGAACCATCTATTACTATTTTGTATCTCATTACAGTATGTATTTCTGAAATGTTTTGATCTTAAAACAATTCAAAACTCTCTTTGTAGGCTCCACTTATGCTCTTTATTAAAGGTAACCCTTCGTCCGGGCGCAACATTCTCACCGTCGAGTTCGGGCGCAGTGCATCAGGCACTGGTGAACAGTACCATAATTTAATATCGTTAATATCCTTTAATTTTAATTTTAGGGTTCTAAAATTAATCAATGACATTCTTAGGGAGGCTTAAAAGAAAGAGACTGGCAATATCGTTGTAAAAAAAGTCTCGCCTTCGTGATGATTTCCGTGTACAGTACGTGTTTTTCAGATTTGCGATTTTAGAGGCATTTCGGATAACCGTGGTTTTTCTGTACATCTATTCAGAATACAGTAGACAAAAATCAGTTAAAAAAAATTTGCCAAATTTCTAGGAATACGTTTTGGAAATGGGAAAACGAATGAGAATCGGGGGGGGGGGGCTCAGAGGTAAAGTGGATCAAGTTCATGAGATTCTTTTCTGTGACAACAAGTTGATACAAAAAAGTTCTCAAAGTTTATTAGGTGCTCAAAGTTGTTCAGCTGAAGTTGATTAGCTTAAAGTTAATTATCTTGATTTAAAATAACAGCGGACTTTTAATTGTTCTTGCTGCCTGGTGGATACCAGTTGAGCTGTGGACTTGCATTTCTGTTGCACAGAAAATATAGCAGTGTCAGTAAAAAATAAGCAAAGCTTGGACTTGGTTCTCTTTAATTCTGAACAATCCAAATAATAATAATAATAATTTTTAAAAAATTAAAAACTCGATTTTATAATGCCCTGCAAAGTAGAAAATATTCTTTTTATCAAAAATATTTTTAAAAAATGTCGAATCGTGATGACAGAAATACTTAAAGAAAATTGAAAATTTAATCATATGTATAATATATTTTTTAATTATTAAAGAGTGTTGAAGAATTTTCTTTCTTATGATATTCATTGTGGCTTAGTCTTATTTTTATCACCTTACATTTTTACGATTGGCCTCCATATTTTTTGATTATAATCCAAATTATTTTCTACATGTTCAAGCATTAATCAAGTCTTGTTTTATAAAAAAATTATTACTATTGCTTTTCTTTATTAGTTTTTAATATATTTCGTAAGTCAATGTTATAAATTTTAATGAATCATTAATTGTTTTCCTCAAATTCACTATTAGGTGGTGCCTGTTTTGTGGAATTAAAATTTATCGATTAATTGAAAATTAAATTATAAAAAATATTAAAACATTGTATTTTCACCTGTACCACACAATTGAACGAGGTCAGAAGTCAAGCCCATCAGTCAGGGACTGAAAAATCGATGACAAAATTCATCCTTAAGAACAAGAAATTTACAGAAACAAGTCAAGTTAAATAAAAGTGCATAAAAATGACCCAAGCGGGAATAAAGACAAACATTCCCTTGTTGCAAAGCTACTTTAATTCACATTCTTCCTTTACATGCACGAAATCTTGTAATCAGAATTTTGACCACTTTCTGACCAGTTGGAGCTCTGAAATTTTGCAACGTGCATAAGTTCATTGGCAATGTAATAACCAAAAATATTTTTTTAACTATCTATTAATGTCGAGTTAATTAAATTAATTTCCTTTTGAATTAGACATTATAAAAATTGTAAATATTGGATAATAACAAAGTATAATGTACCAAATATAATTAAAAATGAAATGACGCCGAAAAATTGAAAGCTCTACAAAAATATGTTTTTAAATTAGAATTACAGAGAGCACGGAAGATTCGGATTGTTTCTTCCTCTTTTAAACAAAGAGTAAATTGAGTTGCTTTCCAAACGACTCAACTGGGAAATCTGGAAAATCCAGTTATTGCGTTTCATATTTAGCCGCAATCATTTAAAGTGACTCCATTTGTATTACAATGCTAAAAACAATCTGGGCATTTAAAGCACACTGCTTGGAAAATAGGAGCAGAAGGAAGAACTTTCGGAGACTTTTTTAATATTTCTGTTCTGTACTATTTCGTAAATTGGAGCTGAAATGAAAAATGCATTCGGTATCCTATTGAACAATTATTGAAAATTCAGCTTAAATAAAGCAAAGATTAAGAATTAAGTTATCCGTTGCTAGCACAAGAATAAGATTAAAAAATTTAAAATAAATTCATCAATCAATTAAATTCCGATGTGGCATAAGAAGAATGATGATATTCTTAGTGGAATTTTATGTTTAGAATTTAAATGAAAATAAATTCTTGAGTCTTATTCTTATTTTTTAAATTCTTCTACGGATCGTTTGGCATCTTCTAGATTAATTTAAAAATCAAAAGCATCAGATTTTGCTTCCAGGAAGTGCGACTACTTTTGTTATCAAAGTTAAATAAAGCTAAGTATGCAATAAAATTTATATATAAAGTTATATATCGTCGCTTAACAAGCAACACCACCTATATCACTTTTTTTGAAATTTCAAAGAGTTTATACTCAAGCAGTAACGGATATTTCTGATTTTTTTTAACATCTGATACTGTTAAATATCGTTGTAGCAATTTGAGATCGCCGTTAGATGGCGCTGCTGTAATGCTGTCTGTTTAAGAATTTTGTGGGTGTAATCCAGGGTTGCCATATTGGCCTTTTTTCAAAGCGGTTGGCCTTACGAATTTTCAGTTGGCCTTAAATTCATTTTTGGCCTTTTTTTGGTTTTATTTTCGTTTCTTGATTTTTAGAACTCCTTTTTATAGCTATTCTACTTGTTTTTCATAAAATTCTTATATTCTAAAATAATATTTCGAGCGGCACAGTGTATTCGATCTGGATATTAGGTGAATAACACCGAAACTAATAAAAGAGCATTCTTGAAAATTTTATTGTTTATTAGAAACGCTTATTACGAATCTGAAATCAATTTTATTTGTATTAATGGAATAAACCTTTTATACTGCTTATTATTTAATTTTAGTGCGGAATCGCTTTTCATTTATTGTGACCAAACTGAAAAATAACCTTGCATACTTTTGTTCACTCATGAGATAATATACTATATTTAGATATTTCATTTAGCCATCACCTTTCATTGTAAAGCTGTTTATGAAGTGGTTAAAATTTTTTTCTTCAATATTGTTTCATTAATAGAGTATTGATCATACGTCATTCTAAATTGATTCATTTCTATAAAATAAAGCATTTTCTAATCGTAAAAATTTAGCGAAAAATAAGTACTTGAATCAGTTTTTCAAATTTGGCCTTATTTTTAAGAATGTTTGAACTTATTTTGTCATTTTGATCTGGCAACCCTGGTGTAATTGGTGTTGTCCTGTCCGTGTGCTAATAAACGTGTTGTCTTAAAGATCTCGCTCCATTTATTTCGTAATAAAAAGTCACTTCGTAATAAAAAGACACTTATGCAAATCTTTTAAATACAAACGTAAGACCGCATGTTCCTACCATATGTGAGAAATAAATTCAGAAATATTCGTTATTAGTTGAGAAAAATTGAGTATTTTCTTCCTCTTTGAAATTTCAAAAAATAGAGATAGGTGTTGTTGCTTGTTAACGGACGATATAGTTTTGTTTTTGCTGAGAATAATACGATTCAAGTTAAGATTTGGGGATAACAGCCTTTGTTGTTTCAAATCCCATAATTCTTTAATTCAAATTCAAAAGTTAAAGTTCACTTTAGAAACATGGAGTTTGAAGGAGTTAAGAGCCAGGACAAACAAGATTGCGAAATTACTCGGTGATTTCGAAAGGATGCGAATGAATTAATCTTCCCTTCTAACTTTATTTAAGCAATCCCAATTAAAATCAGGTTGTTGTTAACTTCTTTGAAAATACATATATTTAAAGAAGACAGCTTATAGGCGGGCAGGTAGGCATTCTCGCAATCGAATTGGGGAATGTTTACACACGAACGCTGGACGATCAGCAACGTAACAACATCGTCGTGGAAAGGGGGGATGAGTAACAGGGATTTCAGGAAACTTGCGCTACTTTATTCCAGAGTATTTATTGATTTATTCATTTTCAAAGAAAGAACAATAAAAGGATAGCTTTGGAATTAAATAATTTATTGTTGATAATTCAGAGAATCAAAGAAACAAGTAAAAAGCTGCAATTTCTGCTAAAATTAGAAGAATAATCCAAGATTTAAAGTGATGGATTAGCTAAAAATCGTCAAAAAGGACTTGGATTTTTACCACGCAATGATGATTTTTTACTTTCTCGTATACGAAGTATACAAAGAGAAAGTATCGTAATTCGTCAAAAATTCGAACTCGAGATTTTGACGAATCTCCACGTTTTAGACCTCCATGAGTCCGAAAAACACAATTTTGGAATTATGTTTGTCTGTGTGTCTGTGAAGACGATAACTCGAAAACTATTAGAGCTACGAGGATGAAATTTGGTATGTGGTCTTTAAATATAATTTGTAGGTTTCTATCAAATTTTGGACAAAATCCGACAAAGGGAAGTCTGTATGTTCGAGGTCATGCGAACACTATAACTCAAAAACTTGAAAAGCCAGATGGATAAAATTTTATACACAGTTTTATCGTCATGAATGTAGGTCAGTGTAAAATTTTGGGCCAAATCCGTCAAAGGGTTGACTGTCTGTCGGTCCGTATAATTTACTTTTGAAGAGAATCCTTTATCTCCACGCGCATGCGTATTGGAAGAACGGAGAGGAATTTTATTTCGGAGTAGCGAATTACGTCAGTTTGTCCTTGAACCGGTAAGAGAGGAAAATCGTTACGCATCTCTTTGAATTTCATTCTTTGCCTAGATCTTTTTCAATCACTATAATGAAAAACCTTCTGATAGTCATTGGATTCTGGGTAACAATAGGTTCGAATTTTTTTAGCCACGCGGGGAGAGGGGAAACGGCACCTTTTTGGGGAAGTATACGAGAAAGTTTAGGGGAGAACACTACCGCTGGTTTTTAACAGCAATTGCGTACATTTAAATAAATGGGTGTAAACTAGTGGAGGGAAAATATAATCAATCAAATGGATTTTAAAATTACATTTCTTAACAAAATTAAATAATTCGAATGGAGTAGTTGTTTAACCTCTTGACCTACGAATTATTTGACCTCTTAATTATATAATACATCCCATTTGGAGTAATCATAGTTATTTCAATCCAAATAAGAAAGTAAAGGATATTTAAGATGCTAATCTGTATACAATTGAATTTCTGTTTTAAATTAATTACTACTTTGACTTGATTACAGTTTTAAATACCCAAAATTTTGTGATTCGATGTATGAGAGAAACAAGTCATTGTATGCAAAAGGGTTCATCATAAATTCCTTTTTTCAAATAAATTAATGTGGGATTTGTACCCGTCAGCGCCAGATGGCGCAGCGACTCTCATACTGTTACGGCTTTATGTCACTCAGAGTCAGGGAGCAGACGAGAGAGGAGATCCGAAGAGTAAAGGTGAATTCTCGAGTAGGAGACTGGACATGCCTTTAGTTCCCGCGCAGGGGAGATTCGAGAACTCTAAATGTCTAGCAACTGACTGCGCGTAGGTGGTCAAGTGAGAATTATCTGAGTACAGTGGTACGATGCTAGCGAAGTGAACTCTCCGACACTGGATTATTTCTGATTCATCAAAATCATGTAACCATATCACCTGTAAATTCAGCATCATCATCTCTTATTTTGTCATCTTTTCCTTAATAAACAGTTGTGTTAATTCAAGTGGGGCGATTGGTATCTTTTCAAACAATCACACCCACATTAAAGAAAGCATCTTTTTAAAACACATTTATTAATGTACTAAAACGGAAGAAATCATTTAGATTTTAACTATTTTATAATCAAGTAGAAAATAGTTAAGTAACAATCTTTTATTCATCATTCAGTATTATATATAAAATGGTATCATGGAATCAATTTTTTTTCGAATTCACTACAGCGCTATTCGTGTCGAATAAAAATTAGAATAAATTAATCAATGAACTAATAATTAAGTTCTGAAGATATTGAAATAATGTCTTGACGTATCTGAGGGCAAGTTCTTTAAATAAAATAAAAATAAAATCTATTTCAGTAATCCATTTTTACAAAAAGTGTAAAAAAAATTATTCAACTTCGAGTAGAAACTAATACACCAGAACCGCGCTAATCCGAACTAATTGGGACCATGCCTGTTCGGATTACCCGAAATTCCGATAAAAATAGAAAAGAAAAAGATGTGTGCCAAAAAAGGTAAGTTATAAGTACTCAGTACTACTGTCTCTTGAATCGATGGTAGTTCTGACTCTGTACTGCAACTTATAAAGAATGTCACAATAAAAAATGTAATTTACTGGGTATCGGAGTCATGGGACAATGTTACACAAAATTGTTTAGTAAAGTCGTAGAAGATGTTATGGCCAAGTTTAGCTGATTCTAGAAAAGTTGAACAGGGAGAAGCAAAGAAAAGCGAAATTCTTCCGCTTATTAAATGTATCCCAGACTGTAAAGACGCAACTGAACACACTTGTAACTGAGTGGTTGTCTTGTGATACTGGAGCCAATCAGTTATATACAGATGAAGAAATCATCTCTTTCGTTCAGAATAAGCCACAAGATGACTGATCTAGAAGAAACTGATGAGCCAGAGAATGTTCTCGTTTCCCATTCTGAAGCTGCAAATACGCTAGAAATAGCTCTGCGATATGTAGAGCAGAGTGAAAATGCGACATCAACAGACATTATGTTTATGAGACATTGGCATAATATTGCTTCCACGTCGAGAATAACATCACTTCGTCAGACAAATCTGATAAATTTCTTCACCCCAAAAGATCGTTAATGTAAATGCGTATGTGATGTGTTAATGTAATGAGTTCTTATTAAATGTAAACGAGATCCTTGAATTATTGCATTAGTTTCTTCAATGTGTACAAAATTATGCATGCTGAAAAAAGTACTTTTTTGTTTTTAGTATGTATATTTAAATCCTTTTAGGTAATCTTTTCAATTGCATATAATTTTCGAAAATAAAATCGGTTCGGATTAACCGGAATTTCGGATTAGCGAATTAATATTTAAATCATTCAAAATTAGTTTTAAATCGGCAGAAATGTAATTGACGCAAAAATGCGTTACTGCGTAGAGTAGGATTAACAATGGCATCAAATTATGTAATATCACAGCCACAAGTAAAACGTACTACGTATATTATCTGACGTTGTGTTACTGCACGTTGTCTAACACAGCGCTGTGACGCCTCATCCTTTTCCAACCAATAACTTAAGCGGGGCATTCACCGCTGCTCAATTCCAAGATTTTAGGAACACGGGAAGGTAAATATTTTCGTCAATGTTCCAATCCAATGAAAATTGGCGCAAATGGATTTGATGTTTGGAATTCCGAATAGTCCGATTGGAATGGCCGGATGGCTTTTTGAGACCCCGTTGCGAGGGTAGCGAGAAAACAAAGCTTCTGCCTAGATTGGGACCCCGCAAAGAGGCTAGTAAACTCGGAAATTCCCCGTGTGGTGGAGGAGGCGGAGGGTGGGGAGTAACTCTGGGACTTTGAATCTTCTCAAACAAGGTGTATCAAAACAAACTTTGGAACATCCGTGAACTAAGTGCCTAATCTTTCGACTTGAATGGGCGGGAAAAAGACGGTCTTGGGACATATGGCACAGCCTAGCCTTCTCGTGAATGCCCAGCTTTACGTATTCCAAAATTAAATCAGCGCGATGCCCTTGACGAGTATTACGTCAGCATGAATTGACTCCATCGTAATGAATATTTACTTTGTTATGACAATTTAGTTTTAATAATAAATCAAATGTGTTATTAACTTTTTTGTGAACTCATTAACTAGAAGTGTAAAAAAAGAATCGAACTTCTCCACTTCTTCTCATTGATTCGTTCTACCTATGTTTCTCACAAGGAATGTTTCAAATAATTTCTGAGATTTTTTTTTGTTAGATTAAGAGTAAATTCGATATATCCTCATTGTTATATCAAAATGCAGCATGTCAAACTTGCCAAAACACATTTATTGAAGCAAAACGCTTGTATAGGTAAGCTGTATCTGCAGCCAAATTGGCGTGATTGTTATGTGCTGTTACGAAATGCTCTATGTCACTTGTTTTTCAAGTTGTTAACATGAAAATCTCGTATGTTTTCCAGTGTGTGGTTTTTCCATACGACATTTTGATATTACAGTGACGATGTACAGTCGCGTGTAAGGTTTATGTCTTCAACCCTTATATCATTTTTCGTTATTACAAACTTTTCCTGAGAAGAATGTACTCTTCAAGTTGAGGGTTAAAATCACTAATTAAGAAAATCAGTCTTAAGT
>BGPR01033957.1:0-16717 GCA_013235015.1 Araneus ventricosus
TCGCGCGCGCAATCCGGGATTTCCCCTCTCCTCATCACTCGATATGCGGAACGTTGCTCTTTTAGAGGGTTATTTTTTTACAATTTATTTTGCTCGTTATGCGAATTACTCGTTATGAGAGGTGTTCGTTAATCGAGGTTCGACTGTATTTAGCTATCTTTTTTATGCATTTCCACGATTATAATTTTCTTGTTATTCTTAATTTAGATGAATTATTTAACCGATATTTGTTAATATTTCAGAATTCTTGCACAGTTGCAAAAGACCTCACGTAAGTCTCCGAATTTTTGTTGATGAAATGTTTTTATAGAAATGTGTATTGATTTTAATGAAAAATAATACTATCTTTTTCTTTCACAGGTGTTCTACTTTGGTTCAAATATTTTTGGAAAATATGGAAATCACCACATTTAGCTACAGACCGCGATTTGAGGTAATGATAACTAGGAATTGTTTTCAAACTGACGGGGTAAAACAAATGCAGTCAGAAATAAAAAAAAATCACATGACACAATATTGGTTTTCTAGATACTCGTAGCAATTGGTTAGATTTATGTGAAAGAAAAATTGTTTTATACTTGCCTACGCAAAGTATTCTCTTTTCTGGTTATTCGATCAGAACTTTAATTAGAATATAGATAACTAAACAAATTTTATACCATTTTATTTACAATTAAATAATCATTCCAATGATATATATTTTCATGGCATTACATTTAATGCATTAATTTTTGCTGTTATATTCAATTAAATTATTTTATTGGACAATCAATCAGTATAAAATAATGGAACAAACTTGTAACGCGTTACGCGACGTAGTTCATGATGAGTTCCATTTAATAACCATCAGTTTTCTAGGTGTCTATGATCAGAATTAGGTAAATATTGCTCTTAATGAGTTTGCAAAGGATCCCATTGGATAATTTTAGTTCAAATCGTTTACCGTAATGTAATAAGGGCTTTATATAATATTTTAATTCCTTCATTATGGGAATTATGAATTCTGTCATGGGAATTGAGTACACTTAAAAGCCTAAAAGATACTTGAGTGTACCTGTGTTTTGATATGATTTTTGTCAATTAAATAAATTCTTTCGATTAATTTAATTATAGATTGCAGAATCAAACATTTTATAATTTGATGCAAATGTCAGAGACTTTATTGTACCTAAAGGGTTAAGAAGGCAAATTCTACTGATGCCACAAATACTGCTTTTCCTCCCACGAATTTGCTTGAAGAACTAAAATATTCTATAATAATATAATAAAAAAGTTAATTCCATATTATAATAAAAAATAAAAAAAGAAGAGTGTAATCAGAAACATAAACTTTTATTAACATTTCTCTCTACGAGTGTATGTATCAAATATTCGGCTAGATTTCAGACATCATCTCATTTATTTCTCCGTATTTTTTCAGGCAGTGGGAGTGTTGAGCTGGATAGGAGGCTACGTCGGCCTGTGGTTGGGAATTTCTCTGCTACACGTGTATGATTTCGTCGAAACATTAGTGTTCCGGGGCATCGCCTGGCTGCGCAAGGGCGTGGGGCGCAAGAAGAAAAAGAAGGTGAAGAAGGGCTACACCCTCGATCCTTACAGAGGGGCCATCTACCTCTCGAAGATGCAACGACGCCTCTGATTACTCATCTCACTTTCCCACTCCGTGGCGTCATAATTACGTCACAGCCAGGCAACAACATCAGGGATCCATTTATGATGTCACTGTGACGTCGTGTTGTGATGATTCTGTGATTTTCTTCAGCCAGCATGAACATATTTGTAATATTTGTTTGCTTGATATAATAATTGTTTTTTCAGCATAATATTAAAGATTATGTTAAGCCACTATGTTATAAGTTAATTCCATGATGTCATTAAACTAAAATAAATATGGCAAGGTGTTAATGAGTATGCCACTTATTAAAAGTTTAGACCAAGATAACGGAAAATCCGAGCTCCACTAAACTTTTATAAGACATTGAAAATACTCGATTTGCAGAAATTCATTAAACATTTTTTTTTTTGCTATTTAAAATGCCTTTTTAAAATTAATTTTCACCTTTTAACCACATTCATATTCCCAAGTTTGCCTATTTTCAGACAAAGGTGAATTTTTTTAAAAAATTTTTATATCGGCTCGAAATGTATTTTACTTCATGATTTTCTAGTTGGAATGTTTTTTAATCTAGCTTGACCAAATTTGCATAAATATTTTAATATTAACCATTTATTTACAGGAGAATCTGGATCTTGTATCATTAAAATAAAAAAAAATTGAATGAAATCCAATATATCAATACATCAAAAGTTAGTTGAGGCCTCAGAGAAAAACGTTTACTGAAAAGTGAAACTCAGGAAAGCAAAGATTTGGTTCCTTTAAAAAATTCTTGAACAAAGTATTTATTCAAATAATTGCATCTGAATTTTATAATTACAAAAGTATGACAAGATGTATGTTGTACGAAATATAAAACACGATACAAGGTAAAAGGTTTAGTCTTTTAAAAAACCTTTTAATAATATTTTTTTATTCATTAGTTTTTCTTGCACAGTGACGCATTAATAGCTTATTTAAAAACTAATACTGTAAGAATATTAAATTTGTGCTGCCTGTTGTCGTCTCTCTTTTTTCATTTTTTATTGAATAACTCAATTACAGATAACGCATTTCTTGTGGGAATTAAACTGCGTCAAAGCCAATTTCGTCCCGATTTTCAACAAGCCATTTTATTATTTTTATAATTACTGAAAATGCAGAGAGATAGTTATGCATTTCAAAGATGAAAGTTAATACTAGAACCTAAATTTAGCGGCTGCATAAGATAACAAATATTTCTTACTAGAACCATTGATGAAATTGTCAAAATGATTCGAAAATATGGCTCGATGGTTTTTATCTCAGGACATGGTATTGTGATTATCCGACTGTCATGTGGTGATCAAAAGTAACTTAGTCGTAGTCTATTTATGACGTCAGAGCTTCAAAGGACGTTTCAAGAGGTTACTACAACATCTTTTTGCTGGAAGTAAATAAAATGAAAAAATTAAACAAGCTGTATGTCGCTACTTTATAAGAACATTATCATTAACTTTATTCAAGTACGGGTTCGTAATAAATTTTTACAGAATGATGGAAAGCTTGCTTATCCGTAAAACAAAGGATACAATAAATTTGCAAAAATGCATTAATAAATGTACATATATTTAACGACGAATTATTTTAATAAGCACATAATAAAGTATTCAGTAAAGTTCCAAATGTATAAATGATCATATAATGAAATAAAAAAGTTAATGAGATAATGTAGCTCAATGCATTCGTATATCAATACTGTATTCATGTTGTATTTATATCTGCGAAATTTGATGACCAAATATCCCCATCACGGATGACACGTTAAAAATCGGAAGGGTACCCCTCCCTCTCCCCGACTGTGATAATTTCACGTAAGAAAGCAATAAGAAAGCAACTGCAGCGTGTTGTCAAAAATGATTGTGCGAATGCAAGCAGACAACCTTAACCGGCATCAGTAAAAATGTTTTCAAAGCATCCAAAGTTACCAACTCCACTTACCATTTATTACTGTTGTTTCTTGATTTCATAATTTTCATGTTTTCCTAAGACAACTTCGCAAGCTATAGTTGGAAGTAAACGGCTTTTATGCATTTTAAAATTAAAAATAAATCTATTCTGTGATCTCAGTTTGATTGCTTTGTGCTTTTTTTCTCCGATTTCCAGATAATATTTAAAAACTAACTCATTCATCTCTATTGATGAGATGAATGAGTCTTTCAAGAATGTTCGTTGTGCGCTAAAGTTTGACTTGCATTCTAGTTTGGATAAGTTGGACATGTTAATAGTTGCTTGCAGAATACGTTCATTTTTTTTCTTTCTTTTGCAATGCAAATTGCATAGAGTGAGCACAGCTAATATTTGTCTTTTCTGGAGCTTGCATCTAATCCGTATACCGCGAATAATGTTTTAATCACAGCCGCGATAACGTATGAAAATAAATATTTTCACTAGACGGAGTGACAAGCAGGCATGAGATTCTCCTGCGGATCCGCGATTTTCCGCTTTTTTGTCTTTTTCCGCTTTTAGTTTTCATCATTGTCTTGTCCATGTGTTTTATTAAATAATTTACCATTTTTCTATATTTCGTACGCTTTTCCTCTTTTTTCATTTTTTTTGCAATTTCATGCCTGGACAAGGCACATGTAAGTAAACGCAAAAACTAAAAATGTGTATAATGTTTCTCTTTGACGTGAATGGCATTGCGTAGTTAAAAAAGGAGATACTTAAAAATAAACGTAACATTTTCTTCTACGTGTGTGGTGCAAGATGAGGTTTAAGCAAATATTTGTAAATATGGCGCTTTCGTGTGCAACTTCATAGCATAGTGAAGAAAAACAAGCACGTATTTTGGAAAAGCACCTCTTGCTGTCTACAGATTTGGTATAAAATTTAAAACAAATCTAAATTCCACGCCGTATTTCATTAATCTAGTTTGTTTTGTTTTTGAGATATTGCGTTCATATACAAATCGATACAAAGACATAATTCAAAAATAATTTTTCGGCCTCAGCAAGATCTTAAGTGTTGAGATTATCAAAATATTGGGAGCGGATTTTTTAAAGATTTAAACACTTTTTCTGATTATGCTTCGTGTATGAGAAAGTAAAGAACAATATATTTCATAAAGCTATCATATGCTGCTTTAGCAGAAGACGTGCACACGATGCAAGATTTAAAACCAGACAAGTCTCAGTCATCATGAACTGAGAAAGCATGAAAAAATGATGAAGGAAATATTAAAAAATGAACTAGTCGCATTCAAGATATTGACTGTATGCATTGTTACGAAAATTGTCCGGTAGGTGTATGATGAAAGCAGTCCAAAAAGCAGGATAATGGAGAATGGCGTTTTATTTAAAGAATATTCCAGAAATTTGAAGCACAGGTATCACGAAAACAACAGCACTTGCACAAATTAGGAACACGAGCAGACAACAAAGCACTAGTAATAACAGTAATAGCACTAACAATAGCGCTTAGCGTCTAACAGTTGACCAACTCGCAATACGAACGAATCTCCAAAGAGATTATTCCTCCTCGTTTGCAACTTGGTATTTATAGCCTTTTCTGACGGTGCGTGACGTAACACAGAATCATATAGAACAATCTCTGATTTCCCTTTCTAATAGAGATAGGATGGTAATTCTTATATTTTCGAGGACTTTCATTTTGTCTCCAAAGTCGCAAAAAATGTCGCCAAATGGTCTCCAAGGTCCTAGGGGTATTACCTAGGCCTCCCCCGTCATCCAATGAGAAACCCTGTAAATGTCTCCTTCCAACCATGAAACTTAAATATTAGGGAAACAACTTTACAGTTTCGTAACGGTATGAAGGAAATGCATTAGAAGAAACAGGAAAGTAGTTAATTTCACTTCTTTAGGAGTAAAAGAAATCACGAAAGATCACGTTGGAAACACGTATTACAAGATAACAGCATTTAATTTTTAAATTCTTAAATTTGTCGTAGTCGAATATTTTTAGGGGGAAGAATTCTGTAGATTTTTTTTCTTTTAGAAAATAAACTCAATTTGATATTTATTGATGCCATGAATTTATGTAAAATAATCAATTTTGGTACATTTCTATCCAGATAGTTATTAGGTTTACGCAGTTATTATGCGTTGCTCTGAACAATAGAAAAGCCTTTTTTCATTGTAATGATGAACTTTAAAGTACTCGTACTAAGAATAATGGGATTTGATTGAAAACGATACGATTGGAAATTTGATAATGATTTCAACTGATGCAACTGCTAAAATATTTTGAAACTTCTCCATCAAATGTATGTAAACATTTTTAATGGATTTTAAGATAACTGCATTTCAAGATTAAATTTATTAGATTTTTACTTCTGAAAGGATGTGGGGGATACTCCCCCTTTCTGTCAGCTTGTGGCGACACAACCCTTCCAGTCAACAGCTAGGTGGTTTAACCATTTGCTAAAAGTAAAATAACTTTGTAATAAGGAGAGAGAGAAACAAAATTAAAAACGACCACTTCATTTTGTTAGCTTCTCGATTGACATTCATAAGACTAAAACAAACATTTATTAGAACATTAAAACACAACTATTACACTTCGTATCTGCGTACAACGTAACATCCTTCAACCGTACTCGTACTCGTCTCATCTCTCTTTTTAAATCAAACTCAAAGTAAGTCAACATCATACCGTTGCCACTTATCTGGTATCATACACTGTTATAAAATTAAATAAGTTGAAGTCATGCTTTTGTCAGACATAAATATTAAACATGCTTACATTCGGCCATCCTGACTTTTCAATTGACCTCAATTGAACCACATTTTGTTTACATTCAATAATATCAACACAAAAAACAAAAGAAAAATACATTCATAAAAGATAAAATAAAGTGAAATAAAAAAATCACAAAAGTTCTATCTGTCCTGCATATAAGCTCCATTACGCTCTGGTTTACGTACAGTTCGTTTGGGTCTTTGCATTCCAGGTTCATCATCAGAATTTTCACTCGAGTCATCATCGTCTTCATTCTAGATTCTCCAGGCTTTCAACTGACTGACGTGAGCCGTTGTAGTATAAAGACGGCCATTACTATGTTCTAGTTGTGAGATCCTATATTTATCACTAGGGAGTATTTCTGTGACAACCATGGGTCCTCGTTATCGTGGTTGAGTTTTTGTTGACTCACCTGTCGTGTTAGAATTTCTTCTAACTGCCACGATATTTCCCTTACAAAGCGATATTTTACCTGACTTCTTTTTGTAGTAATATGCACTCGTTTTCACTAAAGAATCGTTGATGCTTTTTAAGTTCTTAACATGCTTATTCTTTTCTTGGATTTGAAGAAGCAACGAATGTCGCTCTTTCTTAAAGTCCTTAATATCTCCTTGTAGAAGTCGTAGTTCATTCCTTACCATCTCAAGATCATTCGCCAAATTGCCTATCATCTTTTGCTGGGAAGTGTCTTTAATTTGCAAACTTTCACTCTCTGACTGAGCTGTTTCAAGACGTTTAAGACAGACTGGATTTACTTTTTCATCAATCGAAAAGTTTCTAAATAGTTCATCTTCACGGTATCCAATGTGAACTCTTTTCCCTATTTTTGTATAAGCAATATGAGGAAGATCAAGCCATTTCCGTCCGATGATAAGATCAACTGACTGCGCATCGTCAGGAACAACGTATATGCTTATGTTTTCGGCCTTTACATTAACAACTTCAATATCGGCTTTAATTCTTCCAATAGACGTTAATGCAGGCATCTTTTGATTTCCAAAACCGTATATTTTATTGGCAGCACGCTCAAACTTCAATTTAAGTTTCTGAGCAACTGAAATCTTTAAGAGATAACACGAACTTCCTGTATCAATTAAAGCTTGCACGTTATCACAATTATTAATTTTCGCTTTCTTCAAAAATGAATTACTCTCGCCTGAATTCTCGCCAACTAGTCTAACAGATAAACTTTCTTCACTTGCATGATTCGTTTCCTTGGCGACACAGTTTATAATTTTAAGGCCTGTTTCATTACCTTCTCTGCATGTTAAAACTGATTTTGGCAGCGAACAGTTCCTTGCAATGCGTCCGAAATTAGAACAGTGGAAGCATTTTGGTTCACCCCTCTCGTTATGTGTAATACCGTACAGTTTCTTCTTTTCGTGGTTGTAAAAGCTGATTCATCTTTAAAAGAGTTCTGCTTGTCGTATTGTCATTCCTTACGCGGTCGTTTACTCCTTTGACCTCAAAGTATCATAGTCGTCCAGTTTTTCAACTAAATCATCTGGCGATTTCAGCTTAGACCAGTCATCTATAAAGTGATCTTTTACTTCTTGAGACACTTTACGTTTTATCTGATCTGTTATAATAAGATCGCTCAATTTTTCAAAACTATCCGCTTTAACTCCATTCACCCATTCATTAAAAAAACTTCTCAATTCATAGGCAAAATTCTTCCAGGTACTTCCTAAATTCTTATTATGCATAAAAAACTTTTGGCGAAATTTCTCTGGCGCTAACTTATACCGTTTCAACAATATCTTTTTAACTTCGCCATAATCGTTTGCAATCTCATCTAGTTCTCTGGCGATTAACTGCGCAACGTCATATGGCAATAAGCCAAGCAAATGAGTTACCCAAGTGTTTTCCAATATTTCAGCTTGTTTGGCCAGACGTTCAAACATAATTAAATATAAACTTATATCGTTTTCATCGGAATTAAGTTTTTGCATCAAATGATGAATTTCTAACTTTGGCTTAATTTGCGTACTGTTTACATTTTGATTGGCGACGGAATTTGAATTTAATGACCTACCTTCTGCTCCAAGGCGTATTTTTTGCAGCTCAAATTCCATTTCATCCTTTCGCTTCCGTTACTCGTATTCCTGTTTTCTTAGTTCAATTTCTTCCTGGCGTCTTCGTTCTGCAATTTCTTCTTGCCTTTTCTGTTCAGCAATTTCGTCTTGGCGTCTTCGTTCAGCAATTTCTTCCTGCCTTTTCTGTTCAGCAATTTCTTCTTGCATTTTCTGTTCAGCAATTTCTTCTTTTCTAATTTCATTTTCTTCTCTTTCTTTTCTCTCATTGATTATCGTATTCATCCATTCCTTGACGCTTTCTTCATCGTACTCTTTGTTCGCCAAAATCATGTTTTTCAAATCTTTCAATTTATGGCTGTCATCGACCGTTTCTCCAAGTTCCTCAGCCAATACCTCTAAGTCGCATTTTCTTGCTCCAGCGAAAATAGACATTTTCGCACTTTACTACACTTTTATTTACAAATAACGACAAAAAACCCAATTTCGTAACGTACTTTGAGATTCTTCCGTCTTACTTAACTGTCGATGAGATTTTCATTCACAGGTTTCTAATTTATCCCACTTCTGATTTCTGTTGGCTTCTCGATTGACACATTCATAAGACTTCTTCTAAGACTAAACCAAACATTTATTAGAAAATTAAAACAGAACTATTACACTTCGTATCTGCGTAGAACGTAACATCGTTCAACCGTACTCGTACTCGTCTCGTCTCTCTTTTAAAACCAAATTCAAAGTAAGTCAACATCAGACCGTTGCCACTTATCTGGTATCATACACTGTTATAACATTAAATACGTTGAACTCATGCTTTTGCCAGGAATAAATATTAAACATGCTTACAATTGTTATTTACAGATATATCAGCATTAAGGCTTAAGGCCTTAAGACAAATTGGCAGGCTTGGTTCGGAGTGGGTTGTGTAGCATTAAGGCTAAAAACTTATTTTTATATTATAATTTATATTATAATTATTTATTTATATTAATATTAAATAAATATTTATAATATAAAATGCAACAATTCAACAAAAAGATTTATAATTAAATTAAAGTTTATCTAAATTCGTTTGGCAGTGTGAAAGCAAAACAACAATAGAATGAATCATTAAACTAAAACCAATAAAAAGTAAGAAACATATTGCCATTTAGATCGTGATATCATCTATATATGAGAAACACACAAAAAATGTTAAATATTAAAAGCTAGTGCAGAATTTAAACGAAGCCTGGTATAATGTATTTAGTAAAAAAGTAACAGATTTCAGATAATCCTTTTTATCTATAGAGAGATTAAATTATATATTTTAGTATGACTAAAATATATATGATGGTGTTTATTTCTGAAGTAATAAAAAATCTCTGAGAATTGTAGATGAAGATTTTTTGATTTTCTTAGAGCTTTCTGTACTTGAGAAGTTTGCGAAAGAGTCGAATAATAAAGATAAGGATAGGCGAGGTTAAAGAATCTTATTTTTAGATAGTTTACTATTAGAATGATTTATTTAGTCTGAAGTAAAGAGATGTTCCTCAGAAAAGGCTTTAAGTTTACGTTTCAAGACGTAAATACACACTTTCCTCAGTAGGGTTTTCAACGGTTGTTCTTTATTCTATTTTTAACGGCTGGGATACTATAATAATATGTTTTATGGGTGAAAAGGTGAACTGGAAAGCTCAAACAGTTTGTTTAACAGTTCGATAATGAAGTTAACAGTTAATGAATTATGTTTTAAAGTAGGACTACGTTCCTCCCATTGGGGGCTCAGGAAGGAATTTGATTCACACGCCAAAAAGCCACAAAAAAACATTGTATGGGAGATCCTCTATATCTTGGTAACTACATATGTCAAAAACATAATTAATGTCTTATTTTAGAGATAAAGGGTAACAACAGAAGTTACAAAAAAAAATGAAAATCAGAATTGTAGTTGAGCGACTAGTGAGTCGCAAAGTTGGGCAAAAATACGGATGAATTGGTGACGTCACACGCATGAGGTGCGCGCACACAATTGGCTGACGCTCTTAAAGTAGTCCTAAGCCTTTAACATCAGCGGCTGTTTGAAAAAGACAGCATCCCGGCATTTTTTTATTAAGCTAATTATTCGTGCAGGTTTATTGAAGGATTATATATTCAATATATACATTTCTGCATGTAACATACGCGATTAAATAAAGTTTACGGATACTTATAAAATATAAATATTAACAAAAATATTAAGAATGACTTATGTTTATTAACTTAACGTTAATTGATTTATATTATTACAAATCTACGATCAGAGGGTAAAGATCAACTTCCAAGTTTTACCCATAAAGCTCGTTTCGTTTTTGAGTGATCGCGTTGTCGTTAACACGAACTGGTAGAATGGAAAAGTTCCAAAAGGGTTTTTTTATAGCCATGAAGATTTAAACTATTTGAAATTCATAAAACTTTGAAAAAAAGTTTGGATGTTGAATGTTTTTAGAAGATTATATTTTAGATTTTCTTTGTAAACTTTTTTCAAATTATTGTGCTATTCAATTTAGATACGGATACAAGAAATTGCTTTAATTGAACTGACTGTATATGCAAAAATATAGAAGAAATTGTGAGACTTAAGAATTCTATAGATTTCAGAAGATAACAGAGTGTACTATGAATTAGCATTATGCAAAATAATAATTTACAAAAGCTGTGAAATATTAAAGAGATTCCTCTATATTATCAAAAAATTCTAAGAGCGGAAAGCCAAT
The DNA here is from genome assembly GCA_013235015.1 of Araneus ventricosus. Lineage (NCBI taxonomy): Eukaryota > Metazoa > Arthropoda > Arachnida > Araneae > Araneidae > Araneus > Araneus ventricosus. The sequence continues at coordinate 11,103 of BGPR01033957.1, forward strand.
TTATATAGAGGAAATAAGGTACCTTTAGAGGAGTAGGTTTGAGATAAACTCTGTTGCGAAACATCATAGAAAATTTGAAAACGAATTAAAATCTCACTTAAGAAAATACATTTAGAGATAAATATTTTTAAAAAGTGTATATAAATATTTAAAAAGAAAAAAGAATTAATCTTATTTTAGGTATTGAAATAAAATTCAGATGAATACATCCATACATTATTAAATGATTTTGAATTTTGAAATAAAATATTCTTAAGAAAAGAAAATCGATATAATGCGGTGATAGAGAAAAGCAGCTGAACAGGATAAGGTTAGTGCAGCACAGAACAATGTTTGATAATATTCTGAGATTTTTATGAAAAACCACAAGAAAAGAACGCAAACCAAATTTTATTTCCTTAGTTTTTAGCGTTTTTGATCATGACCCATATGTACGGACAAAGAGACATAATTCCAAAAATGCCTAATTGAGACTCAAGAAGGTATGAAATGCGGAGATTCATCAGAATCTCGAGGCGAATTTTTTTTAACGATTACAATACTTTATCTTTGTTTAATTCGCACATATGAATGCAAAATAGCGAAAATACAAGAATTCTGTTTAGAAGAGTTTTTTGAAATTTTTTTATCCAACAAGAAATATCTCAAATATCTAAAGTTGTTTGTAACGTAAGTTTACATTTGCTAGATATTTCCATACTGAGCAACTGAGGAATGACTTATAAAAATGAAGAGAAAACAACGTTTTAAAATATTCGTTCAAAGAGATGCACTGACATGAAATGTGGAATATTGGCTCAGATACCAGTGACATTTGTTCAAAGGCGAAAAAACTTGACTCTGAAATGAATGGCTGAGTATGAAGCGAAAAAAATGTGAACATGTTCTTAACACAGGGAGCAGAAAAAAATCAGATTCTGAATAGTGTGTGAAAATTAATTTTCTTTTGAAGTTTAATAATACCAGATTAGAGACCCAATATTTTATCTCGTTTCCGGAACCTGGGACACCAACTTAAATGTCTGTTATTCTTTTAATAGAGGAAATATATAAATATAGAACTTTCGCAAATCACGCACTGCTGCTAACGAAAATGACGCAAAACAACAAAACCTTAGTTTTTATTCTGTTTAATCCAACATTTGATGACCTTAGTGTCCTTTTCTTGTTTTTTTTATTTGACTTGATCTAATTCCAGTTTATGAGGACTACTATTGGTGATAAATTGCCTTCTGAGCTATTCCTGTAGTTTAACCTCTTAAGACTCGCGCCTGTCATATTGGCATGCATCGAATTATCGCATTTTTAGGCTTATAAACTAAAATTTAATCATTAATTAGCTTTATAATTCGACACAAAAATTACGTAGAATTCATAAAAAACTCACTCTATGCCTTCTTAGATGAATGAAGCCTCTTTCCAAAACAGGAGAGGTCATCTTATTAGATAGCAAAAAATGCGATCCTTAAGGGCTTAAGATAATAGCATCATTGATTTAAATCGTCCAATTGAGTCTTATTGTGTATGGTCCAATTTAGGCAATCTTTGGCCAACAACAAAAAATTCCCATAACCTTATTTTAAAACTATTTCGATAAAATGATTATAGTAAATCGCAACCAAAGAAATTTCCTATCTGAGGTTATAATAACAAATTTTCCTAATTAATTTGAAACAGCGGAAGGACTTTTTGTCTATTCTTAAAATAATTAATGGATGATACCTAAATCTAAATATTTGTTCTGTAACTGTAATTGCGTAACGCTTTCGCTTAAATATGATTTCATACACCCCATTTATATCGTTAGAACATAATTTGCTTATTTTACTGCCTAAATATTTAATAGAATTGAAGTTATGATACCGGTCTAAATTCGGCGGCTTTCCCCTAATTAACGAGCTTGGTGAAAAGCGAAAATTAGTAATTGAACTTGAAATACAAAAATCTTCTTTGTCAACATATAAAAAAAAGATTTAAAGGAATATTCATAAGTTTGCATGCAAACCAAATATTGGCCAAAGCAAGAAAAGATTCAGACAGCTCACGTAACCGTAATTTTAACTACAGATTGCTAAAATATTGTTATAGTAACTTGTTTTAAATAATTGGCTTGTTATTGAAATTCTTCGCATAGGAAATATCGATGAGGAGTAAGATCGATAGACATCGTACGATGCAAATCGAACGGAAGGGTTCAGCAGGTGGTTTCAGTGAATTATTTGCTTATCGTTTTGTTTTTGTTTGCAAGAATTTGATGAGTTAGAAACAGAAGACGTACACGTGCGTGATAATTACCGACCGCAGAAGGAAACCCATCTTTGCATTTTTTACTTGACATTATTTTTGTCATTAGCTCTCAGAAGCCTAAACAAAATGTGTTATTTTTTGTTAATCGATATAAAAATGAAGGCATATCCTTTCACAACCAATGAAAACGTTTTCTTTTTATGAAGCTTGGGGGCTTGGCTTCCAAAAGGGTAACAGACGATTAGGGATTCCTAAAAACAACAGAACTTGTCGTCGTTTTACTGTTCAAAACATAATTTGCAAATATTATTTGCAGGAACTCTCTTGATGTGTATTTATGCGTTCGAAGAATTTTCTCTTTTCAGGTAATTGCCAGAAATTTTAAATAACTATTAGTAGTTTACTGTTTCATTAACTACATGTCTTTTAAAGATATTTTTTATATTGATTTGAGGAAAAAAGAGCAAACTAGGCTATTTGAAAATATATTTCAAAAATTATTGCTAAACGTATAGCGAAGAAAATAAAATATGTATGGTGAAGAAAATTTGCATAGCTCAATGAAACTAAATAGAAAAGCAAGTAGCTCGAAAGCATGAATAATTTAAGCTTCGAAAAATGCATATAAAATTAATTCCAAATGAAATGCTAAAAATAAATAGCATTTTTGTAAGTCAACAAGAGAAACTTTTCTAGAAAAAGGCTTCTTTTGACAATTCTGTCTGGAAGGAATTTGATTTTACTATACATTTGGAGTTATTATGCAATACAAAATATGTTCATAAACGCGTATTAAATATCTTAAATATCATATATTAGAATTCTGTTAGTAATATGCAATTTTCTTTGCACATGAAGTATTATATTAAGTAGAAAAAATAATAGAAATACTTCCGAAGAATAGGAATACTTTCGAATGAAGAAGAAGAAGCAGTAGCGACAAAAGAGAAATCATCATTAACAAGCAGACTCTACTAAATATTCAGCCATTAGCATTTTTTTCATTTTAATTTTATTTAAATCAATCTAAACTTAAGTCTAATTTTCTTCGAAAACAATGCAGCTTGAACCCCTGAATCAAAAGATTCCGGAAGAATGTGTGGTGCCAATTTCAGTCATTCCTTCACCTCTCTGCTCCAGCAAAAATTCTTGGACTGAAGAAGAATTGATGGAATCCAAGTACAGAAAACTGACCTTCTGGAGAACAAAAGCCCGCTCCTTGTTTCGTATTCTTCTGGCAGTCGGCTTCCTGGTGCAGAGCTGGAAGTTTGTGGAGATGTACTTTCAGTACCCATCCACTGTAGAGCTTGAAGTGATCCAACCGTCTGAAGTAGAAATGCCGGCCTTCACACTGTGTAACATAAACGAGTGAGTTAAAAATGGCTCATTTCATATTTCTTAAGGTCAAGTTATGACGTGAAAATTATAATTACTTGCATAATTGTTTGATGATCCAAATTAGGTTTTGGGGAGTTTCCATTTGTGCTCAACCATTTTCTGTCAGAAAAGATTTTTGCGACACTATTTGATTCAGAATAATTTTGCCATGACCCAGCAACCGAATATAAATAAGAAAATGTGGCATTAATTAATAATAACCGTTAAGAAATTCATTTGAAAAATGGCTGCTTAGCGAAATTTTATGAGATATTTTAAAATGAAATGATTTCATTGTCTGTTTTTGCTTATAAAGTTTGAAGAATGTGGAATAAAGAGGCTCTGCGAGAGGTTCCTTGACCCTCATATCTGGTAACTAAGCACAGTCTAAGGAACCCTGATCTGAAAGCTACTTGTACAATCGTGTGTTGGTAAATATACTCAAGATATACACTCAATTTAATTGAATTTCTGTAAACTCATGTATTTTATTTTTAAGTTTGAAAATCAGAATTAATTTTGTGTTATCAGCGTTCTCGAAGTTACTATAAAAAAACCGATTTAGTTCAGTAGCAACATATCAGCAATGGCAATTTAGCAGCAAACATATCAACATAATTAAAGTTAATTATTTAGGTCAAACATTTTAAATAGGCAGAAAACATATCATTTTATTAAAAACCTAAAATTTTTTTGATGATGCATTTTGAATGAAGAGATTAGACATTTAAGAAAACAGTGAGAAGGAAAGGCACTTAAATATGCTATTTTTAACATGTTATTTACATCTGATCCTGGGGGAGGGCACCTTGATTATTAGAATGATGCTCTCTAGAAGTCATTGGCCTTCCTAGCGGTACAGTAATGGTTTTGTAGCTGCTTGATGGTTTCATCATCGATGATCAGAAGTGCCCAGGGCCGTATTATTAAATAAGAAAAGTAGGCAACTAACTAGGGTCACCGCAGGGTTTTTTTTTTGGGGGGGGGGGAGAGACCTCGAAAATTTTGACCTCTGTATTTTCAGGGTAATTTAATTTTGTGTTTTCATTTAATTTACAATAGCCGTGCACTTGAACTTATTCAAATTATAATCAAATGTAGTTTAAATTTTGGAACATTATTCTAAAATTTAAATTTGAATAATGAAGAATTCCCAAGTAATAATTTATTTTAAAAAAATGTTAAATTTAAAAAAAAATTGCTTTATAATTAAAAAAAAATTTAGATTCTGTAATAATATAGTATTGTCTTAAAAAAAGTTTGTCATTTTTTTTTACTATTTCGTATAAAATTACTTTTAAATTTAATTTTTGATTTTTTTATGCACAAGGCAAACCAACTCTGTTGCAAGTGACCCACAATTAAACGATTTGATATTTCCGCTTGCAAACCTGAAAAGGCAAACAAATACAAAAACAGATAGCATTATTGCTTCTGTTTCGCACATTGTTTGCCTTTTTTTAAAATAATTTTTTGTAAACAAATGACCTGCCCTGAATTGTTTTATATAAACTCGCTTGTTTTGTTCTTTAATATTTTAACGTTTTCTCTATATAGATTTCGTCCTTGAAATTTTATTTGGTCTTTGCCCACCATGTCATATTTTAAACATATTTTACAACTGATATATTTTAAAACTTGCATTTTTAATCTCTTCTCGTCGTTCACCTATTCATTTTTAGCAACTTGATTTTACCTTTTCACATGCAAATATGAATTTCAAATTTATTCTAGAATTTTATCTACATCTTTTAATATAACACCATATATTTTATTACCGTGTTCCTGCTTATCTACCATACGTTTGGCGCAGTTTAGCCAAAAATGGCTCTTGCGCCATTAAATCTCACACAACCAACCAACCGCTTGCAAAAATTGGCTACTCAAAGCTGCTTACATAGAGATTCAATTAAAATAAATGAAAAAAATATGTGGTTTTGGATGTGTTGGGGAGGGGAAAGGGTGGGCCCTGAGACTTACATGACTTAAGG
>BGPR01033958.1:394-16717 GCA_013235015.1 Araneus ventricosus
TTCTAATCAGTCTTTTCACAACTTTGCTACCAGAGGGTGCAACTTTACTATACTACAACTTTACAAAAAAATATGGAATTTTCTAATCAGTCTTTTCACAACTTTGGTACCAGAGGGTGCAACTTTACTACACTAAAACTTTACTAAGAATTATGGAATTTTCTAATCAGTCTTTTAACAACTTTGCTACCAGAGGGTGCAACTTTACGACACTCTGTATGAAAAAAAATTAATTAAAATAATTCGATTCACTGACAATTAAGTTCGAAAATATTAAAATATAGTATTTTCTAGAACTCTAGCACATCTGGAAGTGGGTAAAAAATCGAATACAAAATTACATCTCTAGAAACTTGAAAGAAATCAATTTAATGCGTGTAAAATCAAACTTTTGTATACACCTTTCGTACTTGACTGGAATCACGGTGGCCCGGTGCAAAGTCTAATTTGGTGGCTTAGAGGTCGAGGGTTCGAAACTCCATTCTAGCAAATATTCGCAATGCGAGTGGGCCTCGTTGAAGTTAAATATGGCAGTGTGGAATTTTGGAGCGAGAATTGTCGGCTGAAGTGTTGTTCTTGCAATCCAAAAACAGTCCAAAGAAATCTGACCCAAAATATTCCTCACCTAGATTTGAAATAGAACATTATTCTAACTAACTGAAACTCCGATGTTTGACAGGGAATTAACCCTCTGACTGCGGATTTAAAAAAAAAACACTATTTAGATGCAACGTTTGCAAACATGTTCAGCCAAGCGAGTTGTTATTTATATGCAAAGCTTTATTAGTATAATATGATCCAACGCGATAAAAGTACTAAGTAAACACATTAGCCTGCGAAAATCGCAGGTAGCATCAAAATTAGACTTGCTTCCATCCCGCGGGAATCGCGGGATACGCAGTGAGAGGGTTAAGGGTTTTCTTTTCATACGAAACTTGGCAGTTTCTCGCTAAACTAGGAACCCAACTAGGCAGGGCATGCATTCAACCGAAACTTGCCCAGTGAAATTAAGACAAATATAATCTCAAGTCTAGAGCTGCTTAAAGTGATATTTGTTATTATTACACACATAAGTCGATTGTGTTCGTTCCACAAATTCTATGTTTGTGGAAGGTATTAAATATTGTATTGCTTTAACACTGATCTCTTCTTTCACTGCTACCCAGTAAGTTACAGATAAGCGAAATTTTCTCTTTTCACACGGATTAATTCAATACAAATAAATGTATGGGAACAAAATTCTAGAACTATTTTTGGCATTTTAATCCCTAATCTTTTGTGTTTTCCGTCACTACCAACATACTTCCGCGTACCCCCAGAGGTACGCATACCACATGTTTGGAATCTCAGATCTAGATGAAGAGAAAAAAAATTAATAAATAAAAATGAAGCTACAAATCTTATTTATATTCATAAAAATATAAACTAAACTCTATTACATTTAAATGAAATGCATTACACTAGTTTATTTTCCGTCCTATGTGTTTGATATAATTTTCAAAATTTATCCCATTTCACAATAATGTTGTTGGAATTCCAAAACTTTGCTATGTTATTAAATCATTGTCTACTGCTCGGAAAAAATATATAGTAGTTATTGCGTTTCTCATCCAAAGATGGCAGCACTATCAGTCTATTAATGCGTTGGCTAAATTTAAATGATTTTAATTGAATTACTCATTCTATAATCATTTTCTCTTCACATCGATTTGTTGATGCATTTCGGCTTTAAATATAGATTATGTTGCATGTTAAATCATAGATAGGGGGCTAAAAGTCCCCCCGCTGGTGTGGTACTGAAGCTTGGAGAAGGGGTGATAGTTCAGATGTCGTCCTCGTCATGCGACGTTAATATAACTAAACTAAACTACGCCAAACTAATTAAAACCTTGATCTACTAATTATTGAAATCCTAATTAGATTACACATCCCATTCGGGATATTTATTTCTATATGAATCCATATCAGAACGTAAAGAGCACCTGAGATACTTAAGCGTGTCCGAGTGACTTTTGCCTTTTAAATTATTCTCTACTTTGACTTAATTGCGGATTTAAAAAATTCGATACACAAGTAATACATGCCATTGCATGCAAAATGGTTAATCACTTAATGTTGATTTTGAACAAGAGACTGAATTGTTCATTTAAGTGGTATTGCTATTTGATTGTGATAGAAAACGAAGAGGTAATTCCACAGCATCTTATTGCATAGCATTAGACAGACTTTTTCAACAAACCAAAACGTGATCTTCTTCAGAATTAGTTTAAGTTACATTAATTTAGTTAGTAAAAAATAGTATGAAAAAATTTAAAACACTGTTGCTTATTTTAAAGAACTACGTATCTGCGGGCAACTTTTGCATGGATACTACAGCAACTTAAATTCATAATATTAGTTCTTAAACCGTGAATTTCTACTATAATTTTTATATACATATAAGAAATTTAATAAATTAATTAACTTTATAAAGTTATACCTCATTAAACATAATACATTAGCTGAAATAATTAAATCTCTATACCTATATTTTCCCTGAGTTTTAAAAATAAATTTATAGTGGCTCAAGTTTTTTCTACTACTAGATAATCCTTGTCGTTTCTTCTTTCAAAACCAACAAATAATTCTAAATTTTTCTTTTCTTAAAGTACTAATTATTCTGAAAGTTGAAGACAAAAGGTCTCCTAGATTTGTAAAAACGATATATTGCGCCTAAATGGTAATATATAGCATCTACTAATGGGAATAAACCTTATGGTATTCCCCGAAGGAAAATTTATTCTAGAATAGCGATATATTTTTCTTTCTGCTAATTAGGAATTCTCTAATGGTCGCTATCGCCTTCACTGTTTACCGCAGCGCCATCTATCGTTCCTATAAATCACTAGCTGAAACTATTTTTTCCCTCTTCTATCGCCTTTCTAGGATTTCATTTTGTTTGTTGTTTCAGCTGCTCGCCACGGAATTGAAACGTACTTTTTTTTTTCACGTCTGGAAATGAAATATAATTGCAAACTTGCTAAATTTTTGCGGTCTCTGAGAAATCTTTAATCACTTTTCAGCATCCTAATGATGGCGCCAAGCAAAAAATTGTTAATTTTCTCGGAGATATTCTGGGAAAATTAAGAATTAAAAATTATTCACTAATGAGTTGTGAATAATTCTTCTTCTATTATTTTTTTTAACTTAATCTGAAAATTTCAATTTTAATCGGTTGATTCATTATTTCGAATATATAATTCAAGTGAATTCGTTGCGAACAGGTTCAATTATTATGTGCTTTCCGAGTAAGGGGGGAAATTATCAGGGAAAATTCTTTGGAAGTAATTAAGTGTATTTTGAGCTCTAATCAACTAATAAAGTTTATTCGAATGTTCAGAATAATAGAACTTTTGTAATTAGAAATCGATGCTTTCTGAGTATTTTACAAAATGATGCGTTCTATTCTTTGTGAAATTATTTTAACTTTAATGGCATATGTATTTTTTAAAAGCACATTTTCACAAACTATAGCCACAAAGTGCTACTAGTGGAATTACCTTATTATATATATCTATTTATTTTTTCAAAGTCGATTTCATGGAGAAACGTAAAATATAGCCAAGCGATCTCACAGTTCAACCACTCCTAGCGGAGGAATGATATATGCGATATATGGAATGGTATATATAAATGTATTGTCCTCTAAAAATTGATAAAATAATGAAAAAATAGACATAAAGAAAAAAAAGTAGAAATTATTTATAAATTAGGAAGAACAATTATGAACAATAGTAAAATGGCCAACAAAGGAAATTTTTTTGGATTGAATATTTTTCCACTGTGTTTGTTTGGCCTTGGTTCTTCTGATAACATTCTGAGCAAGATACATCTTCATTTTTTTTATTGGCTCCTAAAACTTCTCTAAGCGGCCATCCCTGTACAGCGGTAACACCTTTCAACTTCCACTTTTACTTAGCACGGAATTTTTTGCCCACAGACATAAAGTTGGACATACATTTGGACATTTGGTGGGTCATTCTCTGGTCGGACTTCTTAACAACGCCAATCCCTAGGCTCCCGCGCCCCCCCCCCCCCCCCCACTTTCAAAACGAGTTCCTGACCTGATTTCCCTAGACTGACTCCCACCCACATTCCCTCTCTCAGATAATGTGGTTTTCGCTTTTATGTGAGAGGTTTGGTCCCCCTAACCTGCAATCGTATTTCAATTTTATCGCCTCGTGTGCCGAATGAAAATCCAAACTGGATGGAATCACAACTTTTCCCCCGGTCTACGCCATTTCTCATCGGTTACTTCCATTGACGAAGGAGTTTGGCGTTCAAAAAAAGTGGAGTGACCTAGTGGTGAATGTCCCGCTTAGTGTTAAAATAACTACTAGAAAAGACTACTCAAACTCCTCTAAGCTCCTGGCTTGGTCGCTCTTTCTACTTCAATTAAATACATTCATTTCGTCTCTTCTTTATATCTGGACTATTTATTAGGCGAAAAATAAGAAAGAAGGAACAAAAATGCATAAACACAAAAACAACACTGGAAATCAGATCGAAATTAATTATTCCTTCCCCAATCTGATAAGGAAATTGAGCTTCGCAATCGACCGGAGTTGGGCATTACAGAGTTCATTCAACTCGAATCAGGGACTTTCCGGCTCTAATTCGGATTTCGACAAAGAAACTGATGATATGGGTTGCGACGATCTACAAATGAAGCTTTCAGCTCAACAGACTTCAGGAAAAACAGATGATATTATTGCCCATTCCGCAACAACTACCGACGAAGCGATTAGAGATTCATTTTTCCAATATAAAAAACAAAATTGAAAACGTTACCTTCGAAAAATCTGAAATATCCACAAAAAAGCAAATTGTATCGTTTTGAAAAAGATATTAGAAATTTTCGAAATCTTTTACTTTAGATAATTCTTAGAATTATCTTCATTAGAAATGCATAATTAGAGCTTGTTTAATTACGCATTTTATACTTCCAAACATGCACTCCTTTAACTCTTTGATCCCGAGGCGACTGTTTTCTTCTAGCCCCTTTAAAGCCGGGTCTTTTTAGGAGGATGCGACATGAATTGGACTCTCCCAACCAGGGTGGTCATTTACCCCACCAGCCCACCCCTGCTGTAACCTTTCCTTACGGCGCACGGAAATGGGTCGTGGTAGGCAAGGACCCCCTACCGCGCTTATCTCTTAAGCGATCTCACAACCTCACTTCCCCTCAAAAAAAGTCAACCGCCTCAGACCTACCTTCGTCGTTGTTAAGGGAAAATTTCTAGACCGCCCTGCACCGCCTCGCTCGGTGTGTAAAGGTTAAGGTTAACGCGGCCACCCCCATAAGAGATCACTTTACCTGGGACTAGCAACTTTAATGTGCTGTGCTAGCAACTTCAATGTGCTGTGCTAGCAACTCCAGTGTGCTGTGCTAACAACTTTAATGTGCTGTGCTAGCAACTTCAATGTGCTGTGCTAACAACTTTAATGTGATGTGCTAGCAACTTTAATGTGCTATGCTAGCAACTTCAATTTTGTTGTGTTAACAACTTAATGTGCTGTGCTAGCAACTTCAATGTGCTGTGTTAACAACTTCAATGTGCTGTGCTAGCAACTTCAATGTGCTGTGCTAGCAACTTTAATGTGCTGTGCTAGCAACTTCAATGGGTTTACTTTATGGGACAAAATAACGAACTCTTATAACTGTTTGTTCACGTTTAATAAATTTACAAGCTGGAACCTCTCAGTGCATAATCACATGTTCACCGTTCAGCCCAAGCAGTGAAGAAAGTATATAGAGGTTGCAAGTTTTGCACTCATCAAATCGACTTCGTTACAATTATTAGGTTTTTAAAAAATCATAAGGTAACTTTATTGTACTTTCAATAAATTATACCGAGAAAAGAAGGTGGTCAGGGTATTACAAAATTTTTTAACATTACAGCGGTCAAGTCATTAATACAGCATTTCTGCATTAATTTCAAAGCCCCCCCTTTTTTTATCTCTGAGTTTTCAGCAGAGGTGGTTATTGCAGTTTCTTAAAATGAGTCACATTTATAATATTCCTTACAATTAATAATATTTTAATCAATTTATTTATTATTTATTGCCACCCATTTCAATATGAATAAAAATTTTAAAAAATTTCTATTCAGCAGTGACAAACATGCAAAACAAGAAAAATCAAACTTAGAAATTTAAATGAAAGCGGTATTTTTTTTGTTGTTGTTTCCAATCGCCTGATTTATAACCTTCATAAAATTTCATCAATTAATATTGCCAAACCACAGAATAAGTTGTTAATGTTAAAAAAAAGATATCATATCTATTGGCTTGTATGCTAATATAAACCAACAAGCTAAAGTCATTAAACTAATTACCATCAAACCAATTACCAGAAAAACAATAAATAGATTATTACCAAAAGGTGATCGCATCTCACAAAAGAGCTTATTTCAGGAAATAATTAAGTATTCTGCAGACATTTTTCTAGGTAAATTCCACTCGAAATTTTTCATTTGGTCAATGAAAGCGCATCAATATAAATTAAACCTGCCATTTTTTCGACCGTAAAATCGAGTTAATAACACTTTAATCCCCAGAGTGAAAATAATTCTTTCTCTGGCTGAAATAAGTTATTTTAATTACACTACCAGAAAACAGGGAGAAAAAAGAATAAATGAATAATAATATCCCATAGTTTAATTTAATCGCTCTTCATCTAAAGAACCAAAAATATCGTTTGGTTTTCAGAACAGCGGGAAAATGCAAAAATAAATACTCTTCCTTCCATAAAAGCACTTAGCGATGGAACGTTAAATTCTCTTTTTCTTTTAAAATTATTTGCGAATACGTTGATCTAGGTAGAATAAGGCGGAAATACGATCAAAATGAATGTATACGAAAGAGTAATTTGGCGTAAAATAAAGTTCGGAGGTGTTGAAGACTTTAATGAGATTTATAGACCTTTGAAGTCATCGAATTTTTTTGCGTCTGTTTTCGCTTAGTTGATCTTCGACACGTAAGTAGTTTCGATCTTGCAACTTAACATTAGAGAGCTTATTTCTAAGAATTTTCTAGAACCAGATTGTTTGATAAAAAGATAAATGTATTTCGAACTCTTTATTTTAAATATTTATGCACACATTGGCTGCTGTTTAACTTTTGCTCCTTGAATGAAAGAATCTATAGTATGCTGATGTGTCGGAATAACTTATTCTTTTTATAAAGAAAATAATCCGCAAATAAAGTAACTTCAATAAAACTTGTACTAAACGGAATCTAAAAGGGATTAGAAAAATTTTCCGTTTCAGACAGGGTTCATTAGTATAGGAGGATTTAAAATGTTTCTAATCATTATTTAAATTAAATCGATTGTAATAAAAAAATATTCTAAGATTCACAAAATCCCATAAATATTACGATAACTACGTTTTAATAAGTGTCACACTAAAAAATTAAGATTTAATTAAATTTTAAAATTACACAATAACAATAAAAATTATGAAACGCGTAAAAGTTAGACGTTTATATGTATTTTATTTTAATAATATTGCTTTTGGACACTAAATAGAAATAAATATCATGGTCAATACTTACTCTAAACAATTGATTAAAGCTACAAATTTAAAGAAAATAAGTTTATGTGCTAAATTTGCATTTTAAAATAATCCATCATTGTTTTCTGCACATATCTTTTTATGAATAATTCTTGGCTCCGTTAATATTCTTGTATTCTTCGAGAATTCAAGCATTTCAGCATCTCCCTGACTTACGGCAAACTTTTCAAGTTCAGGCACTGTACATCTAAAAAGGATCCATATGATTTAATCGAGAGTTGTTCTTTATCGGAAATGTGTTCATTTATATTACATTCATCATCATCACTGATATCTTTGTTCGTATGCTTTTGAATTACAATAGAACCCCGCTAATCCGAACTAATTGGGACCGGTGCCTGTTCGGATTACAAAAAATTCGGATTACCCGAGATTCTGATAAAAATAGAAAAGAAAAAGTTGTATGCTAAAAAAAAATGTAAGTTATAAGTACTCAGTACTACTATGTCTTGAATTCTCTTATTTAAAAAACAATAGAAAGAGAATATGTCTCCCCTTTTCATTAGAATAATGGATGTGCTCCTGTATGAAGTGACGTTATCTTACGGTGAATTGCATTAGTTTCTTCAATGTGTACAAAAGCTGAAAAAGTACTTTTTTGTTTTTAGTATGTATATTTAAATCTTTTCAGGTAATCTTTTCAATTACATATAATTTTCGAAAATAAAATCGGTTCGGATTAAGTGGAATTTCGGATTAGCGGGGTTCTACTATATATCATTCACATTATCAATAGGAACCTCTGTTAAAATATCATCATCGATTGATATGAATTCTTTCGCACTCATATCGGAAACTTGGCCCTTGTTCAACAAGATCTGCAGATTACTTGCATCTATATCTTCGGCAATAATAATTTTCGATGCAAACATTTTCAGGTAAATTCGCCTCAATTTTTTTTTTTACTTAAGGATATAAAAAATATTTCTTGGAAAACGCGCGAGTTTTTTGCCGTTAGAACAGTTTTCCTAACAATGAAATATTGTGAATTGTTCCTTGAAATTCTGTCCCTTTTCGCCTTAGACAGGTTCCGTTTTATGGAGGGAATGTAATATGGATCTTTCTATATTTTTCGACAGGACCAAATATTTTTTCAGCTTAAGACAGGATTTCGTTTCTTACAGTGTCAGTTTTAAACAGGTTTTACTGTATATGCTTTTATTGTATTATATTAAATTTTTACTATTATTTTATTAAAAAATACATGATATGAAATTTAGTTATTCAGTAATTTTTATATACATTGATTTTATCTCAAATATTATTCAGCTATTGATTCAAACGAAAAGAGAGAGAAAATAATAATTATTGTTTTTTTAATTCAATAATTTGCACATTTTTAATATTTATAATCTTGAAGTTTAAAAATGCAAAATGTTACAAAATAATACAAGATGCATATATGTTATTACAAATGCTACTCAATGTTTTCATTGATTCTAGAACGTCAGCCAATTGTGCGCGCCTACTTCATGCGTGTGACGCCACCAATTCATGCGTATTTTTGCACAACTTTGCGACTCAGTAGTCGCTGAACTACAATTCCGATTTTCAAATTTTTTTTGTAATTTCTGTTGTTACCCTTTATCTCTAAAATACGTTATTAGTTATGTTTTTAACATATGTAGTTACTGAGATATAGAGAATCTCCCATACAACATTTTTTGTGGCGTTTTGGCGTGTGAATCAAATTCCGTCCTGAGACCCCAATGGGAGGAACGTAGGCCTACGTTAAAAGGTTTACCTGATTATTAGTTGTAATTAGCAACAAACCATTTGGATTTGTTGCAAATTACTATTATTTTCAAATATTATAGAATTGTCTGTTGCGAAAATTCATTATATATAAAACATGTGTTTCTTTGGGAATTAGAGGAATTAATTAACTCCAAAACATCATGTGTTTATCTATATGAACGCGACCCGGAATTTAACACAAAACAATGATAAAAAAATAACGAAGAGTATTAAATAACATCTTCCCTAGGAAAACAATTTTCCCTAGTGTCTGCAAAAATAATAACATAAACAAGTCCCCTTCCCTCTCCGCTGCTTTGTTTCAGCAAACGATAATTTCATTTTTTGTTCCAAGGGAACGAACGTTCTAGTTGAGCTTCTGATTGGTTGAGTCATAATCTAGTTTTCTTGTCGGAACAGGTTGACTTCAAAAGATTATCTCGTTGAACAGAAAAATCATTCGTGACAGAATTCAAGCGAATAACACGATATTGGCGGAGAAAAGATTAGAAAAAGTGTATGATGAAGTTCGATATTGCATTTTTTTCTGTAAAAACATGACAGAAAAAATATAATTCGGTATTCTTGATGTGCTCTTTTTTTCTTATCTGAAATTTTCTTTCCGCACGTTTGAATCGGAATGTAAATGACATTGTTGAGGAATAAAATTACCTCAAATCTCTTTTCGATTTTGGTAAAATACGCTTATAGTCATAAAAGAGTCCGACGAATATTATTAAAAAGAATTGCTTTTCGATAATAAAATGTTTTCTCGGATATATTTATAAAAGAAACGTTCATCAGACGATCAATAAAGGTTCAATTCAAATATATCATTGGACAAATAATACTTTATTTAAATTTCGAAAACTATGTATTTAAAGTTGTTGTTTTCCCTTTTCAGATTAAAAATTCCATTACAATTCATAGCTGCCAGAAAATACAGAGTTATTCAATAATAATTGTTTCATAACGACACAAAGGATATTTTTGTCATTTATATCATATTTTAAAATATTATAGGGGTAATCACATTATTGAAATGATTCTATTGCTAATGAAAGAAATATTTCGCTTCCAATTAATAAAAGCTATAATTTGTATTTATTCATGGATGTCATTACTTGATTTTATATAAAAATACAATCAAACCCCGTTATAACTAAACCTCAACGGACTGACTCAGAAGTTCGTTTCAACCGAGGTTCGCTGTATCCGTTTTTGCAAAAAAACGTCCCAACATACTAAGATACTACTTCTATAATAAACTTTTTAATAACATAATATTTTCATTAGTAATTAGGGACAAATAAAGTATTAAATAATTCGCTTGACAACGTTAGCCATGGCCAATGCAAAGTTCACAGAATGATAAACAATTAAACTAAAATGGCAGAGAAAACACGTGATTGCTTCTAGGTCGTCTGACCAGAAAGTCCTTCCCCTTCCTTGGTTGACACCAGGCCAGGTGTCCACAGGGGGGAGGAGGGGAGATAGAAACTGTAAAGAGCCTTGCCTATTGTTCCGTTGTCCCACTTATGGGGTGAGCAGCGATTCTAACAAAGGTACAATAGGCGAGGAATGTGGTCTCTGAACCAGAGTATTTCATGCAAAAGGTGTAACTCTTATAGAAGTTGGGTTGACTTGAGCACATTTAGTAAAGAATGTCCTTTTAGGCAAGTGAAAAGTTTGAAGTTTTAGAAATTTTCAGTTCGCTATAACCGAGTCTCTAGCGTTTGCTGTTCGTTGTAAACGTATGAAAATACATTATTAACATAGGGCATTAGTTGGGACCATGTAAAAGGTTCGCTGTAACCGAGGGTTCGTTATATCCCGGGTTCGCTATATAGCGGTTCGACTGTATTTCTGATCAGTAGTGCAGGGCAAAAAAACAATGTGCTCTAAATTCAGTACTGATATTAAATAATTTTAAATTTTGTAATATTATTATTTCTCATGTAACTCTTGCTTACTGCCAAACAATTTTTATTTTTCTAAAAAATACTCTTTTCATGTTCAGGGGCCTATTAAACTTGTTGGGGGCTCCAAGCGCTGAAGATCTTGGGGGTCCCTCTGAAAGTATGACGGATATGTATTTAAAAATTTCAACTTGTCAGTTATGGTGATTTAAAATAAGATAATTTCGCATATTTTAAATCAAAGTAACTAAATTTTTGTTAATAAAAAGTGCTTTTTATAATTACTCTATTAATTGATTTTAATTACGTAATTAATTATTTTAACTAATATCTGTCGCTAATTAATATGTTTTCTATTTAGTAATTTTTAATTTATATCTGAAATTCATGTCCATAAATATTCACATGAAGTATTATGGAAATAGCTTAGGATCCATTATATAAAAGCAAAAGTAATTCTTTTTTCCTAAAGTAAAATCTGTAAGGAAAAAAATAAGTAAAAAAAATCTAACATTCACAAATATTACTTCACTAGTTGGAATTATTTCTCAAAAAAAATTAAATAATGTATTCAAAATATAGTTTCAGCCTTATAGTCGAAAGGAATTGTTTTTAAGACAATGTTTTTAAGAAAATTATTTCTAATGTCTGAATTGATTTCATGGATTAATTATTTCTACATGGGACCAAAACAGAACACCAGTTAGACTCTGAGAGGAGAAGATTGATTGCGCTAATAGATCGTGCATCTGCAATTTATTTTAAACTGTTTTCTTGATTTCATTAATTTTTTAAATTTTGAGTTGAGAATATGATTTGACGTCAAACAGAGAGCGATTTTCGCTAATAACTACGTTTTGCTAGTAGAATAAATTATGAAATTAGGGTTCAAAAATGTTTACTTTTAAAACGGGACAAAATGTAAGTTATTATTTTTCAACAAACCTTGACTGTTTTTTAGGTTTAATTTTGTTTATGGAGGTTAAAATTTCTGCATTAAGAAAAAGGCGATATAGTTTTCTTTTAAAGTGCGAGTTCTATATTTAGTAAAGAGATGGAGAATTTTTCAAAATTTTTTTTTTATAAAAAAGTTAGTTTTTTCACTAATTATCATTGATTTATTGAATTATTAAGAAGAAGGACGGTCTAGGAGATGCTGTTAAAAATCGGATGTTTTTTAAAACAGAGACAAAGATTACCTGTAAGTGTGTTTATCATCTTTGCAGCAAGCTTGTTTTGCAATCGTGGTGTGAAGCTTGTCATAAAAACTTCACAGCAAACTTGTTTTGCAAGTGGGTCGGTCGATTATACTTTGTTACTTTGAAGGAAGTTTGCTGCAAAGTTGCCACCTTAATTTTGTCATGACAAGCTAATAACGAGAAAAATCAAACTTGCTGCAAGTGTACATGCTATCTGGGTAGAATCAAAATTCGTGTACTTTTTTCATATAATAATAAAAAGAACATATTTTAAAAGTTAATAATCTTGTATATTATCCCTTTTCTCAACTAATACATCTTGTACATTATCCCTTTTTCTCAACTAATACATCTTGCATATTATCCCTTTTTCTCAACTAATACATCTTGCATATTATCCCTTTTTCTCAACTAATACATCTTGTACATTATCCCTTTTTCTCAACTAATACATCTTGCATATTATCCCTTTTTCTCAACTAATACATCTTGTATATTATACTTTTTTCTCAACTAATACAAATCCTATTGAGAAGAATAAAGTATAGTTGCATACGATTTTTTTTACTGACTTATGACATAGTCCATTGCGTTACTAACGCACTGTTAGTTTAAAATTTAAGTTAAAAGAAAAATTAAAACATTACAGACATTGAGACATAATGGAGGCGCAGCACCTACGCATCTTTTTAAAATTTTAAACACGTTCACAACAACAAACTATTTTTCTTATTTTGTGTATATGTTGCGGTCAACGTAGATAATAACCGGTTAAAGTGGATAATCAATTCTCCACTTTAACCACTTACTATCCACAATAACCGATTATTCACATTGACATTAACATATACACTTGGTTGAATATTTAATTGAGAAAACTCATCTTTTTTTTGGGGGGGGGGTTGAATGTGCGGAAGTTTAGCACGGGTTTACTGATTAATTAAGAAAGCTAAATTCTCATATAGATCTTCTGTCAAAATTATCTTACAAGCTGCAGAAGTTTAGAAATGGAATTTTTTAATTAACTCTCTCTCTCTCTCTCTCAGTAAATTTATAAAAAAACAAATAAGATAAAACGATGAAGACAAATTTTTAAAAATGTTTTCCATTATTAAGATGGAACAGAACTTTCCTAAAGAAAAATTTTTATTAGAATTGATTAGAATATTCCTTTCTTGGTGGTTCATTTAATTTTAAATCATAGATTGTATCTGAAATTTTAACAACGTTGAATACGAATTTATTCCATGAAAAACACAAAATAAAACCCTCTGCATTAATAAGGTTAAAATACGACGACTTTTAAAATGATTCCTTTTTCTTTTGCTTAATCTTTGAATCCCAACATACTGCCATTTTCAAAGTTTTAAAAATTCTCCGATTCACGAAGCAGATTTGTTGCTACTCTGCCGACTGCTAGACTTCTGTCTTATTATTTATTCTGTTTCTGCGCAATTAATCCTTCGCTCGACTTCAAAATGTGAAATTGTTATTAGAACTGGCAATACGAATTTGAGCAGACGATAAGGGATCAAGAATATCTGTACAACAAACAAGAGTGCATCGCGTTCAAAACATATGCATCGTCACTTTTTCAAAATAAAGCAATGATAGATACAGCTGTGGAGGAAAATCGGATATAAATAAATCGGTAGAAATTAGAAACAGAGGACATAATAATTTTGGAAGAAATAAATAATTGGAACTCGTGTATAATATTGTTATTTCTTGTCAGTTTTTTCCACCCAATTATTTTGCGCATCTAAGAATAAGTAAATAAAATGAAATTAAAAGTTTCGCCGATAATTGAGTTGAAACACAAAATGAATGATGCGTGTAAAATCGTAAGGTGATATATAATGATTTGGCAAGATTTCAATACCGATTAACAAGAATGGATTTAAATAAGGAATATTTCTCTTTTTTACATAATTAGGTATTAAGGCTGTATAAAATACATGGAATTATTTTTTACAATTTCAGAAATTAATTCTTTTGCTGCAAATTTGCTTAGAATTTATTAAATTGGTATTTGGTTTTAAAATCTCAGGATGGTGAAATTCACTGTTTAATATCATGTATTTGTGTTAATTTTTGGCATAGAATCAATGTAATACGACATTAGATAATACCATTTGGTCGGCGCAGATTAGTCAAATCTGGTTCTTGCATCATTAAACTAAAGGCGACTAATTAACCAGTCGCGCCAATTTAATTCTGGAATCCATTCCGCATTTTCCATGAGGAAGAAGTTTGGTAAGTCATAAAAAACGTAAATTAACGTGCAGTTAGATATTACATGTCATGTGCAGTTACGTTTGCCATGTGGCTGTGGCTTCGTGTAAATTTATCCATTCGTTTGGCTTCTACATAATGGTAAATGCAGGTGTAAGAGAATTGTCGTGAAAAGATGGGAGACAAGATAAAAAAAATAGTTAAAGGTACAAAAGAAATAGGTACAACAAACAAAAGGGAAAAAATTATTTTTGAAAAATTTGCATTGATTTCATTGACGTGACGAAAGTCGCCTCTATTTTTGTGAATTTACACTTCTAACTATCGGTTGCTTGGCAAAATGCAACTCATTAACAGAAATTCTTTTATATATATATATATATATATATATATATATATATATTAATATCAACTACATATAAAAGGTCATATCTTAATATTCAAAATGGAAATTATTAGAAGATGCAAAAGTTAAAATTTTTTTGATTGTACTAACTATAAAATATGTTCTAAGAAATAAAAATACTAAATCATATAATTCCAATAAATAAAAATACTAAATATATACTAAGAGCATATGCAAAATTAGAACATGTATAATAACTCTGTTACATTCAAAAACTATTGAAAATGACAATCCAGAAATTTGGAGTATTCAACAATTAAATTGGTTGCTCAGCTTTGGATGTGCTAATAGCCGGTTAAATCGATTTTGTTGTGCAAACCATCCCAGTTGCCTTTGTTGAAAAATCAGAGAGGGTAATAAACCCTAAAAATGAAAGAAGTTAGAAGAAAAGATATCTTACTTAACCCTAAATTAATGCATCGCTATATGAAAAGAATATATCATGTATCTAAAATAAACATATCAATATATTGTACTTATTAATTATTGCACTAAAATTAATTGATTAAATATTATATAAAAATTCTCAATCTTTTTAACTAAAAATTATAATATCAATGTGTTTCACTTAATTTTTTACATGTGTACAAAAAATTCGCTACTAGCCAAATCTGAGCGTCATATGCCAACACTGAGTCATCGTTAAATAACTAATTATTTTAATTTCAAAATTAGTTTGATACCTAAATTAAAATTCTAAGATCATTTAAAAATAACGAGATTAATTTAAATATCTAAAAACTTTAAATAAATATCTATAGAAATATTTTTAAAAAATAGATTATAATTATAATTATATATATATATATATATTAATCAACAAAATTTCACATGGTCAAAGATTTATTTTCCTTAAATATTGTTGCCAATTAATTAAACACAAGTTTCAGGAAACACAATCCCGATACGAAACCAGCAATTTTATTATTGCAACAGATTAAATACTTAAGTCTTGTCATTGAATTCGTATTTCTTTCTTTTTCTTCTTATTCTTTCTCACATATTTTTAACTTAACCATTTCGTTCCCTTTCTTAGCAATCGTCATTTTGAATAAATATGTCAAAAATCATACGCAGATGTTACCAGGTTTTCTAAATCCCATAGATGACTAATCCTGGAAATAGAATCACTTGACGTCACATTCATATCTTACAATAACTGCATATCTCATCTACATCTTACAATAACTGCATATCTCATCTACATCTTA
>BGPR01033959.1:0-16717 GCA_013235015.1 Araneus ventricosus
TCTTTCAGTATGCTTCGTTCCAGTTACGTATTGCTGTACAAGATCCTGATTCTTTATTTTTTGCAGGTTGTTAACAGATTACAAATTAGATGATGTAGCAGCTCAGAAGATAAACATTAGTTGTGTTCTCATTTATCCTTAAAAGCAGATAATGATTTTCTAATGAATGATTTCTAAGCAACTAATGAAAACGCAATTCAGTCATCTATAAATCCAATCGCCATTTTACCTCTTAAAGTTCATTGCATTTTATTGACACCCTCCGAAAGTATGCGATAAACGTAAATAATGCAGATCAAAATTCATTTTGCAGAAAAAAATAATTAAGGTTCCTAAAATGATTTATTGACATTGTTAATCAGGTTTGATCCACTAATTTATACGCATGATACATCAGTATGTATTAAACTCTTCATTCTGCAGTGATTTGTTTATTTGTATCATTATTTTGAATTCTTCCCAATTAATTTTGAATAATTTAAGAATTTATGTACTGAATTACAACTATATGATAACTGCATACCTGGAGCAATTTTAGCATTTTTTATTTTTGAAGAAGAATTGATTTAATAAAGATATGTTTATTTAGGAATAATGTTTTAATAGAATTATTTTGTGTGAAAAACAGCAAAATAAACTAAAGGTATTTGCAAATATTTTCCGCAAATCCCTTGTACCTATTTATTTCGATTTATACGTTTTTTGAAATAGTCGATCGTTTAGTGTGATGATGTTCAGGTTATAAGAATATATAATGCTATATCAAAATGTCTTATGTCAGGTTATTGAAACATTTTGGTAGTGAATATATTTGTTTCAGTTAGCTATACCTTCTCAAATTGTTGTATGCATTGTATAATTGTTATGTTACCCCAAAGGCAACGCCTATTGGATTTGTTACATTGGAATTTCGCATGTTTTGCGTGGTTTTGCGTGCGTATAACATTTGACGTAACTTTGACGATATTTCAAATTTAATTATGGAAAGAAAAAAATATTTAGAATTTGCTCTTTAAACCAGCTAGAAAAGTAACATTCTATATATATTATGTAGATCTTAATTAATTTTCCAGAAGATGATAGACGTTAAATGAATAGAGATGAAACTAGTTCAGGCACTTCTACCTTCCACATCTAATAAGAGAAAGTAAATTAGGAAAAATCATATTTGCTTCAAAGAAACCACTTTGACGAGACTTTAAAGTAAAAATAAGTAAATAAATAAATACAGCCAAGAAGCGTTTTCCCAGCACCAATTCATGGAAGCTTATTACCGACAAATGAAATTATTCTTAATACGTCGAATTCAGGAGGAAAACTTTCTTTAGGGTGCATTTTTTAGTTTTTTTTGTGTCTAGTTATTTGTTAAGCAATCAGCTCAAAGTTGCTAGAGCTTATTTT
Organism: Araneus ventricosus; assembly: GCA_013235015.1. Taxonomy (NCBI): domain Eukaryota; kingdom Metazoa; phylum Arthropoda; class Arachnida; order Araneae; family Araneidae; genus Araneus; species Araneus ventricosus. The sequence goes on from BGPR01033959.1 coordinate 1,402, forward strand.
AATATGAAAGAGAAGAAGGAGTAGAATTAGATGTTTCTCCTTGTGAGAATTCATTTTGCCTTGTAGAACAAGTCGGACTAATGAATTTTAAATCTAAAATAAATTCAATATTTCTATTGTATATGGAAATATTAATTACAGAATTGCTGAAAAGTTTAATTGCCAAAGTGAGTTAATGGTATTCTACCCACGTGGAATAAAAATGGATTAAAATTACCACGCCGTATGTTATCGAATTACAGACACTGTTTTTAAGCTAAACACATTTATTTCTAAGGTTCCCAGTTTGGACATTAGGTTTTGGCAGGATATGATCTAGTAAATCAAAATAGCATCAATTCCAGGAAAGTTCCGTAACTTTATGCAACAGATGATTTAGACCTTAATATATAGTTTTTAAAATGACATTTAATATATTTACCCATGTATATTTTTTTAGAAACAAATTTGTAATTTAACTCCTGTAGTTATAACTTACAGCATTATACATAATTCTGAACTAAAACATAAAGGAAGTTATTATATTACATGGATTAAGCTAAGCTTACTTACACGGATTAGCCTAACTTTAAAACATTCATCCATTTTAAAATGCAAGCTTCTGGATTTTTCTAGAGTGATCGGGTTTCTGAAAATCGACAGGGGGTTCTCTAGAATTCGTGCTGTTGAAGGGGAGGGAATGTTAAGCCGGGACTCTAAATTAAAATCTCGGATTCCTGGTTCCTTTAGGATTAATATTAATGATTGAACGAGCGTGCATTTGGGATTTAATAATATTCAAAGAAATTAAGGTATGAAATTGGAACTGACCATTAAAGTAGGGTGACTTATCACTAAAGTAGGGGCCAGGAATAGAGAATTTTGCGAATGCTAATTTTTTTTAAAAATAAAATTAACCGTCATTGGTTCTTACATTTCCATGCTGCACTGTCTGGAAACCAGACAACAGGTGTGTTGTTCAACTGATTAATTAACAATATATTGGACTTGAGATAGTTCAGGTAAAGAAAGAGGCAAAAAGAGAAGTTCGAAAAAGTACAGACATTTAAACTCCAGAATTTATTTTACGAATAAGTTTACAACATTTATACTCACTGTTCAATGGTATTACGCTTCTGCTTCTCTCCATGTACCAGCTAACACAGATGAATTTAAAACTACTGTTCTTAGGAAATGGCAAAGGATACTTATATGCTAATGGCCGGTACTTCAAGAGTCCAATGTTTGATAGAGAGACTCTCTTTGCCATTTGGCAAGCACGGTTTCTATTTGTGCGTGTTGATACTTTGAAAAGAAGCAGAGATTTAACAATATAACAATAATTTTTGTAAACTTAATCGTAAAATAAATTTGAAGGGAAAAATATATGTACTTCTTTCAAATTTCTCTTTATTATTTATCTTAACTATCGCACTGCTCGATCTATTACTAGCTAATAGTGGAACTGTGAGCCTGCATTGTTTTCGTTCTTACAAGGGAAATAGGAGGGCTACTAAAAATTCCCTCTGTACAACCTATGTATAAGCATTATTAATAAGCTACTAAATTGTTGTGTATTTTAAAGCCTTTTAATTAACCTACAGTGGTACGTATATTTGGTTATTTCTAGTAAAACCGCTGACATTTAAATTATGCGTTTAGCTGGAATTACAATTCAATGTTTTGATGATGGGCTAATAAATACTAGAACTTGAGAGTGAGTACAATATTCATTTACTACATAGGAGAAATCAGGGCAAGATGGCGAATGGTTTATTTTAAGTTCATACTACTAGGTAGCGCCACCTTACGGATAGTACCAACCCTCTACACTTCTACGCGCGAAAAAATCGCATAGTGAAGCCACTGACGCCATTTCTTTTTTTGTTATATGGTGTTCGTGTTTTTTGCCTGACGTGTTGTAATTTTCAAGACCTTCAACGTAAGATCTAGTGGACTAACACCAAAGATATTTGTTTATTCTTTGCTAGGCATGACTAGGTTAGACAATACGCTTTTCAAAATCACTATTTATTTTTATCTATTTCTTGTTATCCCACCAAAAAAAAGTCTTAACATTTCCGATCAGGGCAAGTTGAGGGCAAATCGGGGCATTTTGCCCCAAGTGCTTTTTGCTGTTTACTGTTGCTTGCTACTGTTTTCTTTGAAGAATATATGAATTTTTAAAATTTATTTTTGTATGATTTTCCTGAGCTACATGATTCACTATCTGTTCCATAACATGTTGCAAGGCGTGAGACATACAGAAAATATTTCAATAAGCTTATCTTTGAAAGAGATGTCGGTTTCGAAAGACATACAGAAGTTGGAAGAAGAACATTTAAAGAAGCAAAGAAAGAGGCTGAAAGAATCTCAAGTTTCGTTCCTTTACAAAGTTCAAACTTCTGACGCTCATGACGTCAGTTCCAACTTCCAAAGAAAATATAATATGATGCTCTGCGTGTGATGAGTGTTGTCTCTCCATCAGAAGATTAAATAGTGTGTTGCGAGTGCCACACATGGTGGCCCGAGGGCTACTCAGACTCAATGAGGAGAACTTGTGTATAATTTTTGCAGATGAGAATCACTCTATTTCAGTTGTTCATTCATTAGCTCAAATTTTAACTAAAATAACCTTTCATTACATACTAAGAAAGGAGAGAATACTTAACAACGTTTAATTAATTAGTGTTCTTTCCTATATTCTCTAAAAATAAAAATGTATTGAACTTTTATCATAATTTTCATCTTGCCCCGGTGACGGGGCAAGTTGGCATTCTTGCTTTGCTTTTTTTAAATGGCAAAATAACTTTGATATTATTAAAATAAAAATTTCTCAATTTAAGTACAACTCAATAAGATGTCAATCTAATAATGCATGCAAAGGAAAAAATTTCCTAAGAAGCTCAATTTATTAAAAATGGTTAAATGTCAACATCGCCATCTTGCCTTGGTTTCCCCTACGTAGATGAAAACTGTTTTATTTTATTCAAAGTAGCTGTAGAAAACGTTCATATGTAGTATGCTTTTCATAATAAGCATGTTATGGCTCACTTCAAAGCTTGAGTAGTAGATTTTGGTCGAGAGTAAATATTATTATATTCACCTCCTGACGAAACAAATCATGACAGCGTTGATTGATACCAGATGTTATAACGTGACATAAATAATGATATAATCTGTTTATTTGGAGCAGTCAATAAACATTTCGGATAGCAGCCTTCACTTCCTCGAAACAATTAATAAACTCTGTTTAATATACGACTGATTATGGAACCAAATTCTCGGGAGAAATATTAGCATATAAATATACTGCACATTCAACCAGTAGTATCAGAAGGAAAATGGTACTTTAGTAGTAGTAGTAGGAAAATAGTATGTAAAAGATAATTAAAATAATAACGGATCAAATTCTAAAATGATATTCGTCTTTGATTATTTGCGAATAATTTTTCTTTTGTTCCAAACTGCTCACGTCCTGTAACATACAGGGTGATTCAAAAGTTTCCGTCATAAATGTAAAGACATGTGGGAGGGGGAAATAAGCATATCGGGTAATGAAATGTATGAGAGGAAACAGCGTATGTTGCCTCTTAAAGAAGGTATTAGTAGCAGGTAAGTAAAAAAAAAGTTATTGTTCAAAGAAAAATATATGTTGTGATGTACTTTAGCATAGTATGAAGAATCATGGAGCCTTTTTTTTTATCAAAATAATATATTTATTGGACGTCTGCCACAGCACAAACATGTAAAACAAATACATACACTTACATCACAAACGTTACATTACTGACTGACATCGAATTCCATGTTTAATTTATTATTCCTTTCCGTTGCTAGGCAACGTTAGCAAAAGACAAATATATCGTTGCCACTCTATTTTTATAACCTTTAGAAAAGAATTAGGCCAAACGATATTTTTAATTAATTCTTTTTTCCATAAGAACATTTAAAATTGATTTCTTTTATGACCAAACGATTTTTTTATCTATTAATTTTCTTTTCATCAAATATTTTAATAATTCTACGGATATATATTTTTTTTTATTCGTTACGGAATGTACCGTATTAATAGTTCAACTTTTAACAATAATGGCTTAATAATGATAATTTCAGCATCAATGAAATATTCATTTTGTTGGTGCAGAGATTTGCTCTTTCTAGCTTAGATGTCTGGCATTTCATATATATTTCTAACAGCAACTCTCTGATTGGCTACTCAATTTTCGTCGAACTTAATGGTAGTTTCGGAGATCATTCCCTTACAGTGACTTCAGAAGAAAAAATCATGAGTGTCAAATCTGGTGATCGTGGTAGTCAAGTAACATATTCAATCCATTCTCTATAGGGTCTGTCAATGGATGCTGGAAGCAGCGCCGAGGTAACTTCTGATATTCCCGTAGGAATTATTTCTTATTTCATCGCACTCTATCGCACCTTGTGAGTAAATTGATTAAGGAACACCGAAAAGAACTTGCTGGTCATCTTGTAGAAATGCCTCATTAACGACTTCTCAGCATCCAAGTAGGATCAAACATTCTTTTGGAATGCACAATTCTACTGAGTAGTTGTGTACCGTGCCAGTGCAAACAATACGGACGAGTTTTATTCTACTAGTTGTGTGACCTTGTACAAATGTTAATGGCGCCGTGCATCCAAAGCTGACAATTGTGGATGTTTATCATACACAAATATGGTAATATAGCGCCATTCGTGAGCACCTGATCATTGTCCTCTACCAATTTAAAAATCCATTTATACACATACAATATGAAAAATTAAAGACACATATTATTTCGTTCCCCTCTAACTGCCTTTAATTTTTCGCCTGATACTGTAGACCCACCTTGTATTTTTTTACTGTCGCGTAAACAGTCTTCTCTCAGGCAATAATAACAACTAGCAGTCTTCCGCGACCAGCTGTTTACCCGTAATATCGATGGCCTGCAGCTATGTTTGCAATTTGGCGAATTGGCGGTTGGAGAGGATGAGGGACTCTGCCAAACTCTTATTTTGAGATATATCTCGAAACTGGAGGGCGGTGGGTGGCAGGCAAACTATTTGTGACATATCTAGTAGTCGTAAGCTTTCATATAAAATAGTCCAGTGGTTGGGTCCTGGGGCGATGATCCTCTGATGCTGCCACTTATTCTAAGTAGGAGATAATAAAGCATTTATATCCAGTGAACTAGTGACAAACGTTTCGATTTATCACAATTTGTTTTAGAAAATAAAGCTCTAGAAACCATTTCGACCGATGAAGAGACGGTAGTATACGGAGTCACTAAAGAAAAATGATTGAAAGTTGTTTTTTTGACACCAAGCTTAAAAGGCGATTTTGAATCAATTTAAGCTCAGAGCCGTGATACCATAAATATCATGGAGGCGGATACTCTGTTAATATTAAAATTTAAAATAAGCATCAGAAAATTCAAAATATTATAATGCCCACTCGTTCAATTTTTTACTTCTTATGATGTGATGAAAATTTAAATTAGGCGAACTTATAAACACAAATGATAGCACTATTATAATTTTGAAGAGTCAAATTTTTGGCCTAAATAACTTCAAACTCTCCGTAAATACAATGCATTTTAAATCATTAAAATATATTTTCAGAATTAAAAATGTTTGATTATGTATTAACAAAATATAGTTCCTTATTTCTTCAACTTAAAAAAAATTCAATTTCTGCTACTGAATATTATGCATGGAAATTATGGATTTTGAAGCTCTACGCCATTTAATCATTTTACGCAGTTGATGACACGGTACTTGACAATTACAAATTCGAAATCATCTTTCCCGCCGACATTAGAACATATTTTACCTGAAATTCATTATCTATATATTAAAAATATATCTTGCATTTATTCGGACTATGAAATCTTCGGGGAAATTTTTATATTGTTAACCGTTAATAGTGCAGTGAAATTAAGCGGCAATTACAAATTTATTATGTATTACACTCTAAATGGTATTAGTGAATTGCAGAAAGAGACGAGAAACATTAAAAAAATCGCACTACTAAATAGGATGCATTTATCGTTGTAAAAAAAATATGCGAAAGTAAATGAATCCGAATGTTTCGATGCTTTTTTATTTCCTTTACTGGCATATTTCACAACAGTTGCATGCAGTTTGAATTCGAGAAGAAACAATTAAGTAAGAAAACATATCTGAATTTGATACAAGTGGAATTTCAATAAATCTGAATACATTTGAACTATTTATGAACAATTGGGAATAGGATTATATTCCCACATTCTTTTTTTCTGTTATTTATTTGTATAAATATAAATGAATCGCACTCAAGTCATTTCAGATTTCTTTGCATTCTAATTCCTTTCGCAGTTTCACAAAACACTGAAATAAGAAGAAAATCGGGTCTCGAAACCACGACCTTAAACAGCGCTGCCGTTGACATGAAGACAAAGAACGCAGAATTAATTTAAATCAGAGAGAAGAATCTTATGTCTTGTTGATACAAAGAAATATGAAACTTAGATGTGGAAATCAATACATTTTTCTTTCGTGTTAAAATCACAGAACCCAGCGTTTTGATTATTGATTTTTGCAAGTTGGAAGACACGAATTAATTCAAAAGGATACTTTAATAAAGTCACAGGAATATTGTTTAATCTATGGAAATGAGTTCATTTGGTGTAGAACAGTTTTATCAGTTGATTAGCAACATTTAAGGAAACAAATAAATATTTTTTTTCATTTGCATTCACCATCTAATTTGATGGTAAATGCAATAATTACTAATAGTTAAAAACACAAACTATGAGCAGTTAACAAAAACAAAAGACTTAATAGTGATTTACAGAAGTGAAATTCTTTTCCAAATATGCCAGTTACACTAATTTTGTTTCGCCTGTACTCACTCTATCACAAAATGATTGTGAAGTAGAAAAGTTCATTAAAATACAAAAGAATAATTTCATTACAGATGTCGCATCCCCCTACTCTCAATAAACCTCAAAATGCATCTTTTAAGCCACATTAAGATTTTCGTAAAACGAATAATTAGCTGCTTTCTACAATGTTGATGTTATAATAATGAAGATAATCTTACTGGTAATGATAATGATGGTATGTGTGAGAATCAAAAAAGTAAAAAAGAGGAGCAGTAGTACTTGGCACCGATTTATTGGCATTTTACTGGATTTTTTGTTCACATCAACGGATTTTATGAACAAATTGCGATCCTGTAATTATTTCTTCCCATGAAACTTAAACACGAGCTTAAGGCAGCAGCAAATGCACGTGATAAATATGAATTTACCCATCAAAGTCAATATTTTCTTAGATACTTCAAATGAAAGAAGTGCCTGCATTTTCCGTGTTGCTTAACAAAGAAAGTGACTGATCAGGGAAGGTTCGTTTTCGAATTTTATTCGAAACTGAAACTCAAGTCAGTCCCTCAAAGTGCATTTTAACACGTAGGTAGTGAATGTACAAAGCCGTTCGAGTCTTGTAGCATGCAGGCTGCCCCCTAAATATTATAGAGGCTGCCTACTAAAGTCTTGAAAACGGCAACAACAATAGTCATAAAACTGTTGTGTAGATATAGTAAAATGGCTATCCGCTACATAATCCAACATCTTTCAGCTCTATTAAGGGTTAAAATTGAGACTTAGCTTTTCACCTCGAAAACGATTCGAGACACAAGGAAAAAAATGAATCACAAAGTTGTAGAGCATCACAGAATTGGCACGAAAATATACGTTTAACACATTAAAGAACCATTTGTTTGGTCGCAGTTTCCAAAATCGTGTCGAAATGCGGAAAACTGAAGATTTGTCTGTCATTAGGCTCGTTATCCTTCTTGCTGCTACAATTCACAAATGGATTCTGGATTGCAATTCCATCTGCACGCGCTGCGGGTTACACGCTCACAGGACATCAGAATTTTTCCGTCTCCAAATAGTGGATGCCCTGTCTATGGTATAAGTTATTATGGAAAAAGCGTGTCCTATCCGTCTGCAAACATTGTTGGCACGACTTTTAAGCTATTTGCGATTAAAGTGGAACTACACGTAAACTCTCACATTATCCTTAGTCAGTAATGACTGCGAAGGGGTTGGCCAATATGTATTTAACAGCAACTAATTCGTTCAGGTCTTTCCAAGCTCGGTTTTATGAGAAGGTCATATAATCTAATCGTGATGTGACAGTTTGATAATTGCGACGAAGCGCATTTTATGCATTCTTATCATTTATCGTTTTATCTTATGATTTCCATCTTAGCTTTATGCTCCTTTATTAGCATTTATGCGAGCAAGACGTGTTTTCTTACCAAATCACCGATGCTCCACAACACTGTAATTTTCTTTATTCGCGAATCTTTCATTGTTTTCGATCCAGGAAAGGTAACTCCGAAATTTTCCGCTAGGTAGCGCTGTAAAGGGCCTCGTCATGTACCTCTTAGACATTTTACTATACCTAGAACTAATACTATAACTGTTGTCGTTCTGAAGAAGGAAATGTTCAGAAATTTAGTGGGCATATTTTATATTCATGTTATTTATTATTCGTATACATTATTTGATAGGTGGAACGTTATGCAGAAAGAAAAATATGCAGATTGCAGAAATAAAGCTGTATTCTGTTAGTAAACTATTGAATTTGAAAAATTGAAACAAGATACAATAAACAAATTTTCAGTACCTGCACAACATCTTTTTCTCTGCACCATTTCGCCACAAGCATTAAGAACCGAAAACCCAAACGATTGTTTTGATACATATATATCATCTCACCTGGATTTCGCCCAAGCCTCTCACCTGGATTTAGAGGAATGAAATAAGATAAAGAAAGTGAGACATGTTTGGAATTTCAATAACATTGAATAAAACACATTGAGGCAATTTCGAAATACACACTAATGTAAAGGTGATTGATTTCTTTCATCCATTTTTTTTATATTTCTGTTTTATTTCATTTATACTGTGTATTTTTTATGGAATTTATTTCCCTACGAAAACGAAACGGGGTAAACAAATTCTTGTTGGGTATCTTATATTCGGGTATAACAAATTCTTATATATTCGGGATATCAATTAATATCTCACTAAATACTGCATATTCTCTGAAAAAAGAATAAATATTATGAAACTATAATCTGAATGAGTATGAGTCATAGAAATAAAACAGAGAAAAAGAAAATATTAAAATCAGAAGAGCAAGCACGCGCGAGCACACATGCATACAAAACACCACAGCATACCCCCAAACTCGGAGCCTAAACGGCTCCCTGTCAGTTGGATGAGTAGGTGTGAAACTTTATTGAAAAGCAAAAGCAAAAAAAAAAATTACATCATGAGATAATAAAAACACATAAAAGGGAACATAATTATACATAAACAAAGAAGAATATATTGAAAAGTACATAGAGGGTTACAATCCGAGTATAATATAAAATATATTCAAGAGGAGTTATCATATGAGTGCAGTGAAAGGGTAGAATGTTAACTTTAGTTACATTGTTTCATACAGTTGTAGCTCCATGATTCGGGCTGTTAGTGTTGTTCTATGTGACTATAAAGGCGAATTGATAATGTATTACAACCGGTTACACTGATGATTATTGTCGCAACCATCCTAAAAATTGTGGGACTGGTTTTTGTGTTCTGTCTTGTTACCTATACTTAGGGATCGTTGGTATTGTTACTCCAGGGTTGGCAGTGATGTGAAGGGTGAATTTTTCGAATGAATTACGGAAGATTTGATGGTGGCTGGTTGCTATTACTAAGCTAGTGTGCTCTGCTGCTCAACTGGGTATTTGTCGAATTTCTGGTTCCGGGAGGTGAATCTTTGGAAGTATCTATTTCTAGGCTTTCGTATGAGACGGTGTTGTATTTTGACTTTTAATTAAGTCTTCGTTAGTCGATAGGAATTTGATTAAACGATCTATATTTCGTCTTGAAAGTGTGCTGGATAGGGCGCTCTTCCACCAATGGTCTATGAATTGTGGGCTTGGGTCCTTGTGGTGATATGATAAAGTAAGTGGACATCTCGTTGCGTAGTGTAAGGGATTTCCTATTTCCCCACATCCGCAGTCTGTTGAATGGAGACCGTATCTCTTTAGGTAGCTGGGGAAGGGCCCGTGGCCAGTAGCGAAGTGGATACATTCTCTGGACCAGTGCAGCTGTTTGTTTCAGGTATATCAGGTTTTCGGTATAATGCTGTAAATCAATCTGCCAGTCTGACCATTATCCCACTCAGCTTGCCAACGCGAAAGAGAGAGAGAGAGAGAGATGTAGTAGTTGGTTCGTTAGATAACATCTTGGGAATGGAAGGTTGGCTGGTGTTTCATCCGTGGTTGCCTCCTTCGCAAGGGTATCTTCTATTTCATTGCCTTTTATGCCTATGTGTTCTTTAATCCAGTCGAGCCTGATTATGGCATTTCCTAGAAGGGTCATTCGTGCCTCTTGCATGATTTTGCACTTTACTTAGAAGGATTTAAGAGCCTGGAGGCTAGACTCACTGTTGCTCCAGATGTTGACTTCTTCGTCTGCAGTGTTGGCCCACTGAGTTTGAGAACTAGCATTTCTGCTTGGAACACAGTATTGGCTGGGCTGAGCTTGGCCTTCCAGGTTTTAGTGACGGCTTCGTGTTTGCAATGGCGCAGAAAGCACTGCCCGTTTGATCGTTTGTCTTTGAACCATCTGTGTATACTTCATTTGTCGTTCTGTTGGAAGGATCTTGTCCCCCTCGAGAAATTCTATCTTCCAGCCTAAAAAGTTCAGGGTGTATTATTGATGGTGGTGATGGCTGCTCATAGCTTTCATGGTCGAAGTGCATACCTTCATAATCGCAATTTCAACCCAGGTGGCCTACCCTTACCAGTGTTGATTGCGTTTTCGCTTTAATGTGAAGAGGAATTAGACCTTCTATGATCTGGAGGGCCGCTGGGCTGGTGTTGTACACCCCTGTGATATTGAGCAGAAACTTTCTTTGGGTAGCAGATCGGAGTTTCTGTTATCTGGCAGTGATGTTGAAGGCCCATTCTGCTGAGGCATAGAGAATTACCTTTTCCACTACCGTTAGATACAGATGTCTTCTGATGTTTTTACTGAGTTCCCAGCTTGTTCCGGCTACTTTCTTGAGCCCTTGTTGAAGGAGTAAGGACTTGTTCTTTATAGCTGAAAGGTGTGCCACGAAGTTAAGTTTATCATCGATTAATACTCCTAAATATTTTATTACTGAGGCTCTTTTTATGCTGTTTTGTCCCCATTTAATTCCTGAGTACCATATTGGTCCTGATCTAGTCTGATAATGAGATTTGTCCAGTGAAATTTCAGGTTTGTGCTTGTCGGTCCAAGTCTTGAATGTTTGTAATGCTTTATTGGCCAGGTTTTTGACTTCCTGTTTTGTCCAGGCGATGACCAAAAAGATGAAGTCATCTACAAATGCCTGCATTTTGACGCCTTGGGGACAGTCTTGCAGGAATACTTCGTCGGCCAACAGGTTCCAGAAAATTGGGCCTGTGCAGGAGCCTTGGGGGCATCCTTGTTGCTGATTCCATTTTTCTGGAACCTGTGTGGTATTTATTGCCACTTTCCTATTGGAAAGCATATCTATAGGAGTTTCGAGGGTGTTGCTATGGTACTTCCGGTTGTCGAGGCTGTTTTTTCATTGAGTTTTATTGCAAGTGGTGAAATGCCCCTTTGATGTCCAAGGAGATCATCAGGACGTGTTGGTTTCCATTTTCTATTGAATATATCTTATCGAGGAGGTCAAGGGTTGCTTCTTCAGTAGATCTATTATTTCTGAAGTCGTACTAGTTAGGATGCTAAAGGCTATTTTTTCTGAGGTGACACACACACACGCTCACGCACACACACAATTAATTTTTAAAATACTATTCATTGAAGATCTTTCAAAGAAATTAAAGTTATTACATTATCATTAATGTATGCATCCAACACAAATGCAGAACACTTAAAAAAGGTAAGTTATTAGAGTTGGATTATCAGTAACTAACACAACTATAGTATAGGGGGTTTCGGCACATGCATGACCATGGTGTGAAGATCGCGTATTTGTCACAGACCTCAGAAGCAAGTGAAAAAATTCTTTTGAGAAGTGAAATATTTTTCGCTTGTTGCTTTTTTCAACCTGTGTGAGTTTATTTAACGTAGAATAATAGTTTAATAAAGACTTCAGGAATATCTATTTAAACAATGGTCACATTTACTTAGTGGACAATCGAATCATTTTTTAGTATCAAATAAAGCAAATAACAGTAGCAAGTGGAAATGCATATTGCAACTATCTGCTACAGATAGAAGAAAAAATAAACAATTAGAGTTATTAAAATTTTAAAATTCTTTTTTAAATTTCATGATTAAAACTAACCTCGTGTGAGAAATAATAATTTTATTATGAAATGATGACGCATTTGCGAAAATAATTAGAAGCCAAAAGAATAATTTCAACAAATTTGTAACAATTCCCTCAAAAGGATAACTCCATCTGCGTCTATTAATACCAGTTACTGGCTTTAAAGCATATATTTAACTACTTTCTGAAATGCTGATGAAATACTCATGAAGATAAATTTGCCGGTAATTAATATATGAATAACGTAAAAAATATTAATCATTCATATTGATCAATAATTTTTCTCTTATTAAAGGCTCTGACAGGAATGCGCTGTTGTAATTAATTTCTGCCAGGAGACTAACTCGATTTCAGGATCGGAAGTTGTAATTTCCATATTTTTTATTTCTCAACCAGTGAATCCAATGAATAATCTGTAGAAGTGTATGAAGAAATTCTTTCATTTTTGATGCTGTTTCACAAGATTCTTAAAGCCTCTCAGGAAAAAGTGCCTGTATTCTTTGAAGTATAATCATAAGTCAATACAAATTAAAATTGTTTGCATAAAAAATTACATTCGATCTAATAAAGACAGTTCGGAAGATCAGATGGTGATCATTTAGCGCGAGAAAGGCCGTTTTTGTTGTTAAATGATTACTGTGAGATAATTTTAGCAAACTAGCGATAACGATCGAAAGATATCTTTTGCAGGTCTGTAAAGGGCTTTAGCTAAATTAACTGAATCATTAAAATGCATCAAGTATACTAATATTTTTAATAAAGAGTTTTTAAATTTTTTTTATCGAAAACTAGAAAAATCATATTACATTCTTGCGTTTAAATATTTATATACATTATTTGATCAACATTTATAGGAATAAATGCGGCTTTTTGCCTCAGTACCGATTTTGAAGTCGACGAAAGGCGGGTTCTATGCTCATTTTTGTCGTAAACATAGGACTTTTGCCAGTGAAGTAAATCATCAGTAATTAGGCGTCCTCACGATGGTCCAATGTTAATGTTTGAAAAGTCAATGCTTTGGTCTATTTTAGTCAGTGTTTTGTGCCGAAGGTGAATTCAGTTAATGCAATTCAGTCATCATTATTTAATAATGACGCTCCTGAGTGGAGACATCCGACAATAACGAACGCCAGCCATTAATACAACAAGACTAGTTGCTTTTAAAAAGGAAACTTCTAAGATGGTGTTGGAGTACAGCTACAATCAAGTAGCAGATTTTAAAGCAAACGTTAGCCTTTCCTCAGATGTCGACGACGGTTTAAAATAAAGTTCGTCGACTATAGAACACCTGCACCTTTAAATTGACACATTTGTTTTGCAGTTTAGTGCAGAAAGATGTTTTACTAAAGTTTTTAAATATTATTACTTTAGGTAATATAATTATTAGGTGAAATAGTCATGAGCGTAATTCTTCTGAAAACTATTTTCTTACACTTTTTTCTATTTAACTTAACTTGTTTCATGTTTGGAGATTTGGAATTTTGTAATCGATTTTTCACTCACTTTCTGATATATTAGAATCATGGAATTTTGTACAATTGCTTGTCCCCGATGGCAATACTTTATTTTAATATTTTCAGAGCTTAGTTACAAGCTACTAGATTAATTTTAATTAAATTTTGATTCCTTCAGATTGACAGTATGAGTATTGAATTAGACAAAAATTGCTTCCATAATTCTATGCTTTTTATAATAATGAATAATAAAAGACTAAAAAGAAGAAGATAGTAAAAATGAAAAGTTTTATTAGTGAACTGAAAAGAAGAGTACAATTTTCACCAAAACTATGTACGTCACAACAAAATCGGAAAAGCAATACGATACAGAAATTATAACAAAATGTATATAACAACGCAAAAAAAATCCTAAGCATTCATTAAAAATTAAAATATGACACAAATGCAATTAAATTTCCAATTAGTTTGGAGTATTTCTATCATCGAGTTTGAAAGAAACATTTCTATTTTCATTCTAAAGATATTATTTATCAACAACTATGAAACTTCAGATCTTTAGAAACATTAAAACGTGTTCCAAATATAATCGTCACCAAAAACAATTCTATCATTATATGGATATATTTTAGTAAGTATCATTCATTAAAATGTGAAATCAAATTAATAATTTGAATGAAGACATCGGTCTCAGCAGACTGACTTTCAAAAGCCATTATTGTCTCTACAAAACGCAAAATTAATAGCTTTACAACGAATTGATGAGACAGTATTGAGGATTATCTAGCCGGTGATTAATGAGATAAGTTGTATGGGATAATTGAATGAATAAAAATAGATTCTTCCCGACGACATGTGTTAGGGATTCGGAAGTTGTTTTTCCTGACATCAAAGGATTTCCATTAACTAACTATGCTTCTGTAATTAATTCCTCCCAAAGTGACTTTCCATTGCTTCCTCCCCTGTGCTTTAAGCCAAAGATTAAAGCACTAGGGAATACACCTGTAGAAAATGCAATTTACATAGACTCTAAAACAACGAATGCTTTCACGGAGAAGCGTAAAATTGACTGTCTTCATTTTTAATGTTATTTAACAAGGAAACTAAAGTCATTCAGGAGTGCAAGTTTTCTCCGAATTTCAACAGAAAGTGACGAGTAATCATTAAAGTGTGTATGCAGTTAATTCATCTAAAGCAGAGCTTCCCAACCTGTGGTACACGTACTCCTGGGGGTACGCGAAGGACCGCTTGGGGGTACGCAAAATCCAACTTGTTAAGGGCGGAAACAAGAAAACATAAAGGATTAAAAAGTTAGAGAATATTGTTACTCCAAGTGAATACTTGTAATTTAACACCACTTGGATAGTTTATTATTACGACGTGTAATTTTTAGCCATCCTTATAATCTTTATAGACATCTTTATATACGAAATAATTACAATACTGGTTTCATTTGCTGCGACATTGAATATATACTACTGTAAAAAACGGAATAAAATGTGAAATCAAGAACAAATTCTGCAAATGTT
>BGPR01033960.1:0-10555 GCA_013235015.1 Araneus ventricosus
TCTCTTATCAGAATGATTTTATTATTAGAGTAGAATCTCTATTATCCGGTAATAATGGGATTTACCTGTCGGATAACAGATGTTTCCGGATAATTGAATACATGCTTCTAGATTTAAACTGTTCATATTTTATGATATCTTATGAAGAAATTGGTACAATATGCGATATCCGTTAGTCATGTTTTTCAAGCTATCCGTCCCAATTAAATGTCGAATTTAATAAAAACCTTGAGGTGGAATTTTTTAACGATCACTGTACCGGCCCTGTGGAACCTCGTAGCCAACGAAATATTCAACCAAGTCTGGCCAGATAACGTTCATATACAAGCCTTCGCAGATGATTTTGTGCTGGTCATTAAAGCGGATACAAATAAAAGCCTTGTAGAAGACACGCAAAGTGCAATAACCCAATTCAGCTCCTGGTTCTCAGCAAATGAACTTGCCATTTCAACAGAAAAAAACAAATTATATCTTATTCAGCAAAATGGTAAGAAGTCCCAAGATCACATGGAACGGGTATAAAATAAATAGTTAAATCTTTTAAGTACCTAGGGATACACGTTGATGATCGACTCAACTGGCTGGAGCACATTAATAAGCAAGGAGAGAAAGCCATCAAAATGCAGCAAAACCTCAAAAGAATCGCAGGTGGCAATTGGGGAATCTCTCAGATACACAGATGGACTCTCTATAAAACGGTTATTGAGAGAATGCTGGCCCACGGATCTTCAGCTTGGTGTCTAAATCCAACATTCAAAATGAAGAGGAAACTTTCTTCGATTCAAAGGCCATTCCTACTCCATATATCGGGAGCTTATCGCACCACCCCAACGGCAGCGTTACAAACTATACTCGGCATCCCTCCCCTACACATGCAATTACAGTTCGAAGCCAGGTTTACTTCAATTTATCGCCTAACAATCCCTCTTCCCCCTTTTATTACAGATACCCAACCGCATGATCTGGAGATGAAGGCAACAGGCTGGTCCACTCATCCTTCAGAACATCTCAAACCGAACCAAATCTCTTTTGAAGACGGAGAAGCATATATAGCCCGAAAAGACATTATAAATATTTTCACAGATGGCTCGAAAACCGAACACGGAGTTGGAGCTACCTCCTGCGTCTTGACCAATGACATCTGGGCCTACCAGTGGTCTGCTAAACTCAACGACAACAACACTGTATTTCAAGCTGAACTAACTGCACTTCACGAAGCAGTAATATACGCATCTCATCTGCCAAACCACAATACCTCTAACATACACGTAGACAATAGAGCAAGCATCATGGCATCCTCCAATTCAAAGAGCACAAACGAAACAGCAAGAAAATTTTTCAAAATCCTCCTTTCAAATCCAAGAATAAAAGTCTCTTGGGTTAAAGCGCATGCAGGCAATATAGGCAATGAGAGAGCAGACCAACTGGCAAAAGACGTGTTGTAAAGATTCATAATTTAATCTAACTAGTCTTTTTATAATAAATTTATTAGAAGTTAAATTTATGATCTTTTAAATTAATATAGAACTATAAACTTTTTATTTTCTACTAATTATAAATTATTACACTCAGTTTCAGATAACTCAAAACAACAATACTCCATTTACTCAATTTACTTACCTTTAGATTCTCAGCATCTTAGATCTTAAATCATATTTACATGTGCAAGGCAAGTATAATAGCATTTGATCAAACAAATAATTAATTCATTTTTAGTCACAATTTAGCATAACTTCAATCTAATTTCAGATCTTAATTTATCCATAAAATGATCACCAAAACAATTCATAAAGATCTTAAGATTTTGCGTTGTGTCTTATATTTATAAAAATTTTAGATGTTATATTTTTCATCTTTAACCCAGGTTACACCAAATAGTTACCTCCATCAGTGTCATAGTGGTAGGAAATAAATCAGAGACCAAATTACCTTAAACAAACGACATTTATTAACATCAAAATTAACCCTACCATTTTACAACATGATACTCATCTCTTATTTTGCCTTATAATCAATGTTAATACAAAAAATAATCTCAAAACACAAACACCAAAACAAATACTAATAAAACACAATCAAAGGAAACTGATCCAATGTATCAGATATTATAGATACTCTTGCTTAGGGTCGACCCAGTTTTAACAAAAGGATTCTATTCTTAAAATTCATTTGTGTTTAAAATTCAATCAATTTATGCTGCATCTATTACATTAAATATATATAACTTTATCTCATTTAGCAACTGTTCATTACAAAAGAAATTTCAAATAATAGTGGCCACCACCAATCTTAATTTACTCTTATTTATCCTAACCTTAAACATTTTATTAATAGATTTTATGCCTATCATTAATTTTCCTTTATATTAAACTTCCTAGAACATACAATAACATGCAACGGATAACAAATAGCAATCAACTAAAAATACTCAAAATGTAATTTAAATATACCAACATATATATGTTTTCTCATTTATTAATATTAAACATCCTAGAACATACAATAACATGCTACGAATAACGAATAGCAATTAGCTAAAAATACTCAAATGTAACTTCATCAGGTTAATCGTCACATATATTCCAATTTCTTAAGATTTACATTAACACAATATGTTCTATTCTACTAACCCTTATGTTTTCAAATAAATAAAAAAAAAGAAGTTTAGAAAATTATTGCAAACCATTTAAATTTTTAATGAAACTGCAATAATAACCAAATAATTTAAATATTTCACCAAGTCAAATCCACACGTAAAAATTGAAATTGAATAGGTATTATAATCTATATATATATAGCACACACACACATATTTAAATCCTACATGACTTAATATTATATATTACTTGTATTTTTTTTTACACATGTAATTAATTTACTTAAAATTATAAACAGCAGTCTGTAACATTTGAACACATTGATTATAATAAATGAATCTATATCAAATTAACCCTTCGATAGTTGTTCATAATAATTCCAAATGCCATTTTTTTATTTCATTAATTTATCTATTATCAGTTACTATCCCTTAAATTATAATATGGATTACCATATTTATTTTTACATAGTCAAGATAAAATTTTAAATGTAAACCACTTAACTGTTCATATTCCAGGTCAAACATGGCGGTGCGCTGGATACCAACTTCTTTAGTAATGTCTGCGTAAGAAAAAATATAAGGCACGGTATCTGTAGTTTTACAAGGGCTATTGATGATTATGAATCTTCAATGGATCCTCGATTTCAGGACAGACCGGACATGGCGGAGCGCCAGTTCTTAGGTGGATGGGTAAAGTTCGGCTAACATATGACGGTATGATGAGGTAATACCAGGGTCCGGCATCTTGACGGTTCAAAGGGTGATCCAGCGGGGCAGACATCAGCCTTCTTCATCAACTTTTATTTTGGTTAAGGATTCCGGTGCAATGGATCTGCAGACACACAGAATATCGTAGCCGAAACGCACGTCTTGGGGAAGCCCCTTGTGTCAGCCCAGCGACCAACATATTCGTTCAAGAGATGTGTCGATCGGCACGATCTTTTCCTTCCGAATCCTGCATCTCCAGCGCGGCCTAACAGATAATCCGCCGCAAAATTTCGAATCCGGCCAGGGGCCAACGCGGCCCTCTTCTTCCCTTTCTCAGCTTCCATCCTCTCTTTACGGAGCCTAAAACCTCTCTGCTCTCAGACCGCCGACAAACCAAAAATCTCAGTCACCGACCCCAAACGGGTGAAAAACACCACCATTTTCGGTTCAAAGGTCAGCTCGAGGGTGGGAAAGCGGATTTTTTGCAATGCGCCCGCACAGAAAGTCAAAGGGATCTGGTGTTTCCAGGAAATTCTTCCCCTGCTAGGGTCAATAACTTCTAGAAGCGTTGGTTCGTAAAAGAGGAAATTCCTCTCCCCCTGAAAAAGAACAAGTCGCAAAAAAATGAAAAGAAATTCATTTAGTAAACTTTGTTGCACAACTAATAATTCCCGAAACAAATAAAATATTACAATAATATTAATTGCTTATCGTTAGATTTTTGCTAAATAAAAAAACACTAATAGCTTTTAAACTACAATTTAGTAAAACCAAGTCGAGAGAGAGAAAAAATATATATCTAGAATTTAAATAATTTGAAAAAAAATTCCTTAGTTTAAAATTCTATACAACAGACGCAACACAACATGGGCATTCCTATTCACATACTAAGCTTCCTAAACCGCACATAAAAGGCCTCCTCCGGAAGAGGATGCTTGAGGAGTGGCAAACCTCATGGAAAAATGGCGATACAGGCAGGAAAATCTATAACATCATGCCCTCAGTTAGTCTCCGTCCCACTGGATTAGAGAGGATGTTATCTTCTTCTCTCAACACGGACCTTTCCCTGCCTACCTCAAAAGATTTCACCTGTCTGACAGCGATTATTGCAGTTGTGGTGGAATTGGCACGGCATTTCACTATGCCACGGAGTGTATCTATACAGTGTCTTGGCATATGAGGAAGCCAGCGCCAAACTTCGAACAAGAATGGCCGAAAAGGGTCGCCAATAACCTCGTCTCCAGGCAGAAAATTCGTGGGATCATCAAATTCATTAGCGAAAACAGAGACCTTTTCCGGCCTCCCTAGCCTTCAACATCCCAGCGAGCTGAACTAAGTAGCTCAATCACCGGACATTCCACCTCCAAATAAAAGAAAGGTATTTCAACATCCAAAGAAAAGAAGACTATTACGAACTAATAGTGTAAAAGTGAAAATACCTGTGCTGTACATAGTGTATATATTTCCGTCTTTTTGTTTATCTTGTTTTTCTTTTCCTTAAATAAAATTCCCGTGTCTTGCCCATCAAACCGTTCAGTGACCGATCTGGTCACGGGTACGGGGGTAAGGGACGGCGTTCTGTTCTGTACATTGTCTACGTATACTTCATATACGAGGAAGTTAAAATGGTGAGAGGGAATGTAAAATGCACTTTAATTTTCAGGAGCGAAGTTCTGTAAGAACAGATTTTTGAAGAGGAAGGAAATAATTACTTCCCACTCTAAGTCCTTCGAGGTAGCATCTGCAATCCCTTTCTACCAGGGGGTTACCTATGCATTTCTTTCATCATTAATGATCAACCGATTGCTGACAAATGGGTGAAACTAAACGACAGGGAAATAATATTATCTGTAGGGTAATTAGAGATCTCGCAAATTTTGTAGGGGTAGAGTGAAACTAATAATTCAGTGGTATTAACTCATGAACAATGAAAAAAATCCGCTGGTACACTATTTATACCCCCGTAAGGAGAAGAATAGTTATTAAGATTTCATTAGAGTTGAAATATTGGCTTTATAAATGTTATAAAAAATTATTGAGGATTTGTTATTATTGGTAAAACTTTTTGATAAATTTTTTGATAAATCTTTTACTTGTTACTCGCTTTGCTTTAATTGTAGATTTTTTTTGGGGTTTATTGATCTAATTATAATATACATTATTAACGATGCCCAAGTATATTCTAATGCAATTTTAAACATATTAACTACATTTAATAAAGTACCGATCTTAAACAAGTTGCTTTGACTATTACTTGAAATATAAATAAGTAAACTGAAGGATTATGTGTAAATTAAGTCCATGTATCTTTTGCAAAGTTTTGTCATCAGTATTTAAAGCGGATTTGTGTTTATGGGATGCAATTTAAATATTAATTGAAAACCTTGATGCAAAAATTTAATTTTTAATCACTAATCTTACTAAAAAATTAAATGGCCTAAAAATACTTCGATGGTTTATCCTAAACATTCACGAGTATCGCTTATTTGGGTTAGCATTTGTAACTTTTCAGAATAAATAATTTAAGATATTCAATCATCGTCAGAGGTCAAAACAGTCTTAACTTTCCCAACACTTAGCTGAACGAAACAAATATGCAAATTTCATCTCGGTATAAAATAAAAAAAATCCACAGTTACGTCTATCTCTTGAGATTTACCTTCAGTATTAATTCTCGCTTAAACTTTTAAAACCCTAATAACCCTGCAAAGTTGCTCACGGTCTGTGAAACTTAACCTTTCGTTACGAACACGAAACATCCCTACGGAATAAAAGAGTACGATACACACACACAAAAAAAAGAACAGCTGCTCTTTGGGGATCTTCACTCACCAACGTCATAACAACGTTTTTATTGTGTTTTCATCCATCTGGAACACGTGCTATACTCACGACTTTATCCAAAACAGGGATTTTACCTGACATTAACTATCTACTTTATCTTAATTACCCGTCAAACACTTGAGCCCCGCCGTAAGAGGCAATTCCCCGCAAGGAACAATGCAGCTACCCGAATTTATGAGGCTACCTTTAAACTAAATTAGATTGCGGGCCAGCAGGCATATGTAGTGCGAGATCACGCTACCAGAAGGCGCTTCATATTTACTAGCCGTTTTGTGTAATTACTTGCCAGATTAAGGCTCCGCTTCCTCGAGATTTTAAGGAGGATGGGTTGTCTTCTTGTTTGCTGCGGGATATGAACTTTCGCCATTTTCTTTGCTGTTCGCGTGGGTGGAAAGGGGTGGGGGTGGATGTTAATTTGAAATAAAATATTTCCGTGAAGATTGCGTTTATAATTCGGTCGATTAAGTATATCTTGTAGTAGATTTTTAATTAAGATGAGGAGAGTGTAGATTTTACGTGTGTTTAACAGCGTCAGATTAGTCGACATACAAGATCTCCTTTTATGAAAGAGGTTTTATTAGGGTTAGCAATTAATTTATGCTAAAGAAATTAAAAGATAAACAAAAATTTAATTGGATATTATAGGAGTTGATTCGAAATGTATCCATAATTTGGTAGATAAAATAAATCTTGTAGATTTTTAATTAAAGTGGCATTGATATAAATTTTAAATGCCTCTAGCAACGATATATTAGAGGAATTATACGACCACTTTTCATAAAATTTACTTTTTACTTGGCTTACTAATTAATATGTACCAAAAGTTAAACTTAAATGAGAAATAAAGAATTTAATTTGAAATAAAGTATATTATCTTGGAGTAGTTTCGAAGTTCGGTAGATAAAGAAAATCTCGTAAATTTCTTTGATTTAAGATATAATTGTGTAAATTTTAAATGTATCAAGCCGCGTCCAATAAATTGAGTTTTACAGCAGCACTTTAAACAATATTGTCAGAAAGTTGCTATGTATAAAGCATTCTTATATTAATATTTATTTACACTTAGTAATTACATTGTATTTGAGGGGAAAAATTGTCTTGTTAAAACGAATTATTCTTGGAAATTAAAAATTCAGAATAAGTGACTGGAAGAAATTCACATTTTATTTTATTCCTGCCCGAAAGAAATTCGGTTTATTCATAACTGTTTCCTGACTGCCCTTACAAATTCTACTCTAACTAAAAACTGAAATTAAGGGAAAAGAAGTGTCAGTAAGTCTAAATTTCATTGGAAAAGATTTTGTCGTTAAAGAATGGCATGCTAAAGATTTTGGATCTATCAGGACTTTTAAAGCTTCGATTACGTTAACAAATATCATTAAAAATTCTTTTGCAAGCGATTAAATGAACAAGAAATGGATTAAACAATTCATTTCTCGTTCATTTAATACAAATTTGATTCTCAAATACGTGAATTTAATAACACTGATGAATGGACACAAAAAATACCTTCCAATTTAAAAATAATAAACTCTAACAAATAGCTTATCTTGTTCTTAATTAATTATGAAACTATTATTTTTCTAATTACTATATTTGTTCCATTCTAAAAAAATGGGTTGAATTAATTGCAGAAGAAAATGACTTGTTGCCAAAAGAGAGGAAGTAATTAAGCAGAAAATCGAGGTTGTGAACTGAGAATTTTTTTTCGACTCTGAAAGCACATCGCATTCTGATCTGGTAATTAACTAATTATTTTAAACTGAAAAAAGTCACTAGAAAAAAAATTTCGAAAAAAATGATGGAAAGTGAAAACAATAAGTAAATCTTTTAAAAAAAATCTTTTAGGAGCAGAAAGCAATTACAAATTTTTTGCTAAAGTTTTACGCTATTTGCATCGAGCTGCAGTAAAGAATAAAAGGTGTCTGCCCTGAAGGCATCAAAAAGTAATGCCTTATACTGAAATAATCACACATGTTTGATGTTAAATTTCAGTTACATTAAGGCGACCAGTGACCTTCAAAATCATTTTTTAAAATTTTTAACTAATCAATTTGAAATTTTGCAGGAATTAATAGGAACATTAGATAACACAACACACAAAATTTCTCTGCAATATATTTATTTATTTCTGAATTATGGGTACAAATGTAATGTTTAATAACAATTAATAGCCTTTATGATAAATTTTCCAGGGGCTTCAATTTTTGTTCGAATTTTATGACATTTTATATAAGTATAAAAAAAAATGGAGAAGAATTTTTGGTTTTCACATAGAATTTATTTTGTTATTAAACCCTACATATTTTCTTCCATATGAAATATTGGGAATATTTTTTTCCGAAATCAATAGTTTCGATTTACAGTAGAGTCTCGATAATTCGAGGTGGACGGTACCGGGCCTACCTCGAACTATCGAAAACTCGAATTATCGAAATCATAAAATTTAACAAATAAATAAATGGAAATAATAGCAATTTTTAAATTTCAGTGTAGTATATTTAAATAAAAAATGTTCTTACATATTATTACATTACTGATGACAGCAACTGGTTAATTATATCTTAAAATAATTGTCAACTGCTTTTTGTTTAAACACAATGCTCCTATATATCGATCTTATATATATCCCGTTTTCTTTGGAAGGGGGCATTTCTGCAGGAGGCTTCGGGGTGCGCAGTAGACATATGAACCGTCGAACAACAATAAAAATCAGATGTAGTAATTCTTTCACGTGTTGTGTATGTGTTGGTCATTATTTGGGAGCTAAACTGATATTTTTTCACTAACTCGGATTCATGGAAAACTCGAACAATCGAGATTCGAATTATCGAGACTACTGTATTTTGTATCTTCGTTTTAAAATTCCCTTCTAAAACATAAAAAATTAATCCAAATTTTTGTTTGAAAAGGATTAGAGTAACTAATTAAAAAATTAGAATGATTTCGTGTCATTTTGGAGTGCTTGGATAGTTTATCATGAAGGCCATTGATTGCTATTAAAAATTACATTTATACCCGTAACAAGGAAATAAATAAATATGTTGCAGTGGAATTTTGCGTGTTGTCTTATATAGTGCTCCTATTAGTGCCTGCGAGATTTCAAATTGAATAGTTGAAAACTTAAAAAAATGATTTTGAAGGTCCCTGGTCGCCTTAAAATGAGTAACTCCTCTAGTTTTTTTCCAGGTTGATGAAGTTGAATGTGAGCACCCTTAGTGGCTCTGTAGATCTAGAAACACTAATGTTGCCTATTTGAATTATCATTATAATCAGTATTATTTATTCATAAAAAAACTTTAAAATATTAAATCTGAGAAAAAAAATCCTAATAATATTTCTTGAAAATTTTTTGTACATTCTTACGTACATGTATTTCCGAATTTAAACTTCATTAAAAATTAAATTAGAAATTAGCTGAAAAAATACGTTTGTCGTCTTGTATGAAAAGGAAAGTAGCGTCATATTCATTATTCCGTATTTGAATATTCTCGAGATATTCAGTAACAGAAATCTCATTAGAAATTATATAGAATTCTTATTTTTTTTACGAAGAATATATTTAAATTTTATTATTAAATATATTATGAAATATTTAAAACCCAAGCTTACTGTTTGAAAAAGAAAAATGTTAATTTATTGGTAAGAATGTTTAAAATCACTTATTTTTTGACTTAAATGCCTATATTTCATAATTTTAATTATTATCGCAATAATGTTAATAAATAATTGGATGTATTTTATCACAATGCCATTAAGCAAAGCAAATATGAACTTATTTTAACAAAAATGTACATTACGTATTTTAAAATGTGCAGTCGCTGAAAAAAAAGGATCCACCCAGCATTATTCCGGCGATGATCGTTTTATCTTAAAACAAAAGGTACCAATTTTCAGGAATTAACGTTTACTAATAGATTCCATATCTAAAAAGTTCAAAAGTGGTCGTCTACATATTTATAATTAGCAGTATGCGCACGGCGTTGCCCGTGGAATAAGAATTTCAGCAAAATGGGGAAAAAAACCCCCTCCCACAATGACATGAAAAAGTTTTGAAAACAAAATCAAAACAAAAGATACACATTATTGATTTTCCCGCTTATTTTATTTCAGTGATTATGACATTTTAACTGTAAAAAAACAGTACAGAGTACGTTAATCTAAAATAATATTTAAAAATTGCAACGTGAAAATCATTATTATACAGCAAGCAAAATAAGTGAGACAAATAAACACGCTAAGATATAAATGTGCTGAAAAAAAATCGAAGTCATTCAATTGAAGGTTATGACATCACCTGCGCTCTGCACCGTCAGCCAATATAATTGCAAGCAACGTTCCGGAGAAAGTATCGCGGGAGGAAGCTCGCTAGAGAACACACACACACACACACACACACACACA